>CM053788.1:439997266-440139766 GCA_028749045.1 Cupressus sempervirens
ATAAATTAATATTTACAAACTATGTTAAATGTATTATTATTTAATTATTAAATATTAATAAAGATTAAAATATTTATTAATTAATATATATTAAAAATTTATTAATTAAAAATTTTAATTAATAATAAAATTTGTTTTTTTATAAATAATAAAATTTATAAATATAAAAAAATGAAATAACAAAACAACCTTTAAAACCCATGTTTAAAGCCCGTCGGCTCTGCCGTAGGCCTGCGGTCGCAGGGCCTGCGATGGTAGGTACTCTGTACCTGTTGTCACAATACCTGCGACGCAGGTACTGTCGGCCGTCGGCAGTGGCGGTGGGTACGGGGTGATTCCCTCCCCCCACTTAAAATATTAAATTTATATATATAATTTTTTTTTTTATGTATATTTGTTTAAAAACAACGATTTGTTTTTAAATCGATTTCTATAAATATATATATATTTTTTAAATGAAATTTAATTTCGTTTAAATATAAATATAAATATATATATATATATATATATATATATATATATATATATATATATATATATATATATATAAATTTATAAATAAACTAACTCAATTCCTCCTTAATATATAATATATAAATATATTAAAGAATTGCCTCTTTCATTAAATTGGTATAGAAATATAGTCAATCCGAACTTCTAATTTAGAATTTCGGTATGAGATTCAACCCTTTCCCATTTAAATCTCATGTATACAGAAGTTTATTGACAAGCATCTAATAATTCCAATATTGTAATGTTTAAACATTCATCCCAGAGAATTCAGATTTACAAATCCTAGACACGAAGAAGATAGAAAAGGATAATTGCGTAATAAATCGATAATAAAAAATACAAGACCCTAGCTGATCCTGATGCTATTATGCAATCTCCAGGAACTGTAAGAGAATTCGCTTCCCTCAATAACCTTCCTCTGGAAAACTTTCTTGGTCTCAGCCTTCTGAAATTTGCTTCCAAAAGTAGTCTCCCAAAAAATTCCCGTCCAAATACGTGTCCCCCTAGAATGAACCCCAAAAGTTGTGATAAGCAATTTTCTCCTCAAATCAGGGCACTAATTGTGCGTTCACCCAAGAAGACTCTTTGCACAACTGAGTTAACTCCAAATTAACCTTTCTTATCTTTTCTTTTAATTTGCATTCATCTTTTATGCACATTAAGTTGATTTATTAAATAACTTTATTTAATATACTACTTGACTTCTATTTTAAATTAATTTATTACTTTAATCTCATATGCACTTTATGAAATTAAAATAACATTATTAATTTCTATAATTTAATCTTTTAATTTATTACTCAAATTTAAACTCATGCTTAGATCATGCGATCTAAAATCCTTTAATAATTTAATGTCTTTCAACTTTTTTAATTAATTTTAGAAACTTAATTGATAACATATTTAATTAATTTAATTAACAATAATATTTAGCATTTATTTAAAAATGAACTCCAATATGTTATTATTAAATTAAATAAATATTATCCTGTTCTAAATTTATCTTTGAACTTTAATCTCCAAATTTAGTTCTTTTATTTAATTAATTTCTCAATTAATTAAATATTAAAGTTATCATATTAATTCTCTATTAAATTAAATCATTAATTAATCTTTTTAATTAGACTTGATTAATAGAAAACACATCAAGGACTCATAAACAACATACGAAAACCCTACATAGAAAAACACATACTAAAACAAGACAAAAAGGGTTATAATCACGAAATTACATCATTTGATGCATTCGGAGGGTACTTAACTCAGATACTTGTCCTCATTATCAATTAGGACAATTGGCTAAAGGGTTTAGAAATTGGACTTAAGAGTTCATCTCCCCTCTCTTACCATTGAGACAATGCGATAGGGTACGCTCATCCTGGCAATTCAGGGAAGTCGATACCTGGTACCTGCAACCTGCATAAAATCCACGCATGTACAAACACAATATTCTAAGCTAAAAAGACAATGGCAGGAAGTGGTGCATCGTGTAGATCCTGACTAGCAGGTGACTATGACTCCCTTCCTTAACCACATCAGAAACACCATACATAAATAAAACAAACACGCACACCATACACATGCAGTATGGGGTAAGTATCCATAAGAAGGCACATGTGATAATAAACCATCTAACTAATCATCATCGATAACTGAAAACATTGAATAATCATCATACATGCATGAAATATAGAGTACCAAGTAATCTCATCTTATAAAAAAACTGAGTGTAAAACAACATCTGATAATCTCTAAAATAATAATACTAATCATCAAACATAAAATTGGCCTAAAAGAGTTTGGCAATGATATCAGGAATGCGACTTAGGGGTGGGCACTACAATTGAATCTCATGACTTACTATTTTATTAAATACTTAGCAAGAGACCACACCCCTAATTAACAAACAATTATTTCACATATTATAATGATACATATTAATTAGATTGGAGCATATTGAACCTCATGACTTACTATTTATATTTAGGAAGCAACCACACCCCTAATTAACAAATAATTTTTCCACATATTAGAATGATACATTTTAATTTGTAATTGTTTGAAGCTTTTAGACATGTCAAGCCTATTTTGGCACTATTACCAATACAAATTTCATTGGATTTTTGATGAATATGTGTATCAATTTATATTAATTAAAAAATATACATATACATGCCCAAGAAAAATAGGTTAAAAGCAAAAAAAGTGACATATGTCTAGGATTTTGTTGTCATAGGAACATATAGTTCAAGGAGCCCAGAAACAAAAACCATGGAAAATCAAAGCAAAGCTCTTTATAGTACAATCATAGAAGGAAACAACAGTAAACCAGACCCACTTTTGAAATTTATTCCTAACGTACTATGTTTTTCATTGAAAGACTCTTTCAAGCAATGTCTTGTAGCTAGGAAAGCAACTATTTTCTTAGTTCTTATACAACAAATCCATGAAAATTACTTCTCTAACCTCAGCGGTAGCAACATATTAGGATTGTGATGTGTATACCATCTACAAGTGAAGTCACTTTTTGCTTTACAACCTCACAATACGTAGTTTCTAATTGTACATCTCTAACCCTTCCAACCACGGTCACTTTCTTCATTCCATTGCAAATTTCATGACATTGGAGCCTTTGAAGTAGAGTTATTTTAATAATTTTCCATTTGTGAACACAAATTGGTGAGGAAATCATCAACACTTGCTTGGTTGATGGATTTGAGGCATTCCTTAATTGCAAAAATAATAGGGAAGATTAATCAGAAACTTTAATTTGAAATAAAAAATGATGATGTATTACATAGATATTGGTATCATTATATAACTCTAAAACCACCCTTTAGTAAGGGGCTCTCTATGTACACTATATACTCTAATGTCCATGGTTTCCTATAGCAAATTCAGAATGACCATGTGTACTTTAAATAGCAGAATCCCTTTTGAAAAATATTGTTTCCATTAACTAAGGCATTGCAAAAAATTAATCACCTACAAAGCATGCATATAAAGTTATCATTGATGAAAATTTCTGAACACAGGACATGAGTAATAATACCTACTATAGGAGTTTGAAAACTCTATATCATTCAAAAGATATTTGAAGGAAAACAAAAATAATCCATACAAAAAAACCCTCTCTTTTTTACATAGTATATTGTAATACCTCAAATGGTTTCTCTTAAGCAAGTAGTTTTCAAATGTTTATCTGAGGGAATCAAAGACGAGAATCCCAAAATGTTGACCTCTTCTAGTTAGTACCTAATAAATTGAAGATAATTTAGAGCTTCTATTAAAATGTTACATGTTAATGAAGTTTATGAAATCTACTTAATGGAGGATAATAATCACTTTCAAAATAGCTCACCAAGTGATTATAGTAAACTTCAATGGTCTTTCCCTTATCCCATTTGATTGGTGGGTGAATCTGCATAACCTGCATGAAAGCAACTCTCAATGTGACTATTTTGTAATTTTATCACAACTCTAATATTTCAATATAAAGATGAATATTTCTTCTAAAAGCCTTACCATTTTCCCTTCAGTTAAGAAATTTTATGGTTCTCATACTCTTTCAATATATTACATATTTGTTATTCAAGTGCACTCCAACTTTGTTTCAAAACAATGTACAAATAATAAGAATTCTTGTGGTTCTCACTTAACAAAATCTAGAAGCAATGTGGATTTACATTCTTTATAAACACTCTTGTTCATGTTAATTTTAATTACAAAGTATATACTGAAAAGGAAGGTCATATGTCCAAACCTACTTGCTAGTCAACATTCTGATAATGGACAAAAATACCAAATTTGTTATTTTCAAACATGGTACCATCAATTTCTATTGTCTTCTCCACCAATGATGCCAAGTTCTACATGAAAAGACAACCCATAAGATACCAATATGATGAAATCCTAGAAGTATAGAGAAAGTTCTAAAAGGTAGTATGATATAATAGATAGCATTAACACCAACTAAATTAATGTGTCATTCTAACAAAATTCATTTCATTCTGCCTCTTTGCGGATGATATAGAGTAGTTTGTATATAACAAAAAAGATAAAGTTAACTCATACCTTGTCCATTATTGGTAAATATTCACTGGCTTTTTTGGATGATAAAGAATACCATTGTTGCCTTGTCAAGCAAAAGGAAAAGAAACACGATGAATAATTACTTCCTAAAAGCATTTTAGCTTGATCTTACTTATCAAAGAATCTATTGGTTAAGCCATTGGCATACAATAAAGCTTGAGAATTTGGTATTGTAGCTCCATTAGTTTTTTATATACATGTAGTTTATTTTCTTCTCTATGTTTAAATAAAATCCTTTCACTCCACAAAATAGAAAAGTTCATACCAATCTAATGCACTAAATAGATAGTTGTGCCTCCTTCTATAAACAAATAATATGGATGCAGCCCTTCTCAATCCATTCCTACATACTAAATTTTATATTTTTCACAAAGGATAGATACATCTTCATAAATGAAATGCCTCATGTTGCACTAACCATTTTGTCACTTTCCTTGCCATTGGTTCTAGAGGCCTTTGAGCTTGGTTTTGGCCTCTTAATGTTTCTTCCATGGCTACCAACATAGTATAGTTCTTCCAACTTGAAAAATTTAGGGACCTAGGAAAAAT
The DNA here is from genome assembly GCA_028749045.1 of Cupressus sempervirens. Classification (NCBI taxonomy): domain Eukaryota; kingdom Viridiplantae; phylum Streptophyta; class Pinopsida; order Cupressales; family Cupressaceae; genus Cupressus; species Cupressus sempervirens. Next base: position 440,002,421 of record CM053788.1, read on the forward strand.
AGTTGAACAAAATCAAAATACCATTTTAGGAAGCTGGTGCAATCACATTTGAACATCGCCAAAAGTACTTCTACAATATGTTGCTCCTTAATAAGTTTGTGCTACTTGGAATTCTTACACATTAGTGTTTCAAAATAGAGGGAAAGGCAACACTCTAGATCTAGCTAAATAAGGCTTGAACTATTTAAAACAACAAAAGCATGGAAAAATAATCAATCCACACCTTTTCTAGGCACCTTCCACTAATTGTAGTAGTAGGAAAAAGTTTTTCCATAGTTCTAACTATATCACCTATCTAAACATGACAAAAAAAATTATATCAGAGGATAAAAGTTTGAGAAAGGCCCTGTTTAGCACCATTAGGATAAAATATATGACACATTAGTAAAACAATGAAACTTAACATTATTACTTGGTTACTCATGAAATCCTTATAAGGATCATCAATAATAGGTGACAAAATTCCATCGAAGTCTAGAAACACTACAATTTGTTTCCCTTTTGATTTAGACATCATCATACTAAAGCTGGTAAGTATTGAAGGATGATGCACTTGCATATTTTTTATTAGATATAAAGAAAGGATGTACAATTCAAATTTTGGTATTGAGAAATGTTTTAAATAGTGGATATACGTTTTGATTGTTACCTTTGCAAGCTAATGTTTTCATGGTATGGGTAGTATTGCTATTTAAGGGGTGACAACAACTATAGGCATGCTTCTTCCTTCTTCATGGTAGTTGTGTAATAATTGTTTTTCATTTTACAATATCTTTCAAAAGTGAATGGTGGATGTATTCAAAGGTTGTCAAGAGATTTGACTCTTGATATTGTTGTAAATGTCAAACCCTATTGTTCTCTTGTTCCAATGTCAGTTGTAGCCATTTTAAGTGTGAGTCCTTGGGATTTTTGTATTTTTATTATCCAAGAAAAAGTTAGTGATAGTTGTGTATGGTTCCCTTGGATAATTGGTGAAATAGGTATGCTCATTGTGTTATGTGTATCCCATGGCGGTCCAATGTAATTTTTAAATTTAACAACAACATATTTGGGTAGTTCAGGTGGTTTTGAATTCATGTTGTATATGATTGTTTTTATTTGTCCAAGTGCTCTGTTTACCAATCCCTCTTTTATCCATAGGTTGTTGTTAACATGATTTATTGGCCGATGTATAATAACACCTCTTGTTGAATCTATTCATCTTCATTGTGATCGTTTGACCTTGGTCCAGTAACTCTAACTGAACAAAGTGCTATTGGGAGGTTCAATTGTTTTAGCATTTTTTTATTGTATAGTTTCACAAATTAGTTGGTTCAAAATAGATGGGTGGCTATGTCAAAATATTCCCTTTGTTTGGCTCTTAAGTTGTAATGCCCCGCCTAGAGACCTTGGAAACAAGGATGAAATACAAGCAAGATATATATATATATATATATATATATATATATATATATATATATATATATATATATATATTTAAACAAGTGTAAGTATACATGATAACAACATACATGGATCTCAAAGATCACAACAAAAGACTAACAATCATCCAACCACCAACGGATCTCCAACTGCCACTACTAACCAAAAACACAAAAAAGAAAAAAAAAGAGATCCACCAAGCTAAAAGACAAAAGCTGACTCCTAAAAATTGGCTAAGTCTAAAATCTTGAAGCCTTGAAATTTCCTAGAATCTTTATCTTAGCTCGTAGAGGTCAAGAACCTATCTCAAAAGATTCATCGCATATATTAAAATATATCTTAAGTATAACTTAAATGATATATTTTAAACCCCTTAGGAAATTTGTTTTGAACTAGGAAGGTGTAAAACCAAAAAGGGTATCCAAAACCAACTTTCAAACTATTTTCTGACAAGCCTAGATAGCCCCTATTTTCCATGCGAGACCAAAGAATACCAGATTCTCGCACGAAGAAGTGCCACATGCCCTGTGAAGAAGTGCATTCTCGCGTGAAAAAGTGTTTTCTTTGATCTTGATGATGTCATGTTGTGACATGTTTGACTTGACCATTTTGGAGTCTTCAATTAGTATTATCTTGGGATACTTTCCAGTTGCTCCTTGAGAACTGATGGGTATTGTGATTTATTTTGGAATACTTTTTGGTTGCTCGTTGAGAACTGATGGATATCGTGATTTATCTTTGATGCTTTCCAATTGCTCGTAGATAACTAATGTGATTATTGTAGCTTATCTTTTGATGCTTTCCAGTCACTTGTGTATGACTGAGGTGGTTTTTATATGATTATTGATTTGTGCTTTTATGAGCCTAGGGTAGGTTATCTACTTCTTGTGTCAGGAAGTGGCTTGCAATGGGGGCCAGGGCTCTAAGTGGCTGCCAAGGTAACTCATTGTAAGTTGTTTAATAAGTGAAAACATTACACTAAATGGGGATTAAAATGAACCTAATAAGAGTCTTTGTATGTTCTTGCCCATGCCTCAAGTGCTAGTACGGACTAGGATGGGAGTAGAGAGAATGCTTGGTTGCGACCTTGCATTCCATAGTATGCCTTGTTAGTACGAGAGGATACTAGTGGTCGTAGTGGGATCACTAGGGACCCAAGAGTCCTAAGGGACTGCTTAGGTAACTCTGAGCATGATTCATGCGATGACACTTGCCCGCTTACATAGTAGGTTTCCTACGTGTCTTTGTGTGCCTCTGGGAATTAGATGTCAACCTATCTTAGAACCTTTGAGTTAGAATACTTTTAAGATTTCCTGGACTTAGAGAGTACTTGTGATATGTGATTTGATATCCTATTTGGGACTTGAGACTATCTCCTTAGCGGGGTGGGAGTGGGCCATTTAGGTTCCACACGGTTGGGTGGTAGTGCTTTTTACTCTTATCATTGAGATCTGTCTGTAGCTTCTTGGGATGCTTGTTTATCATGGTTAGATGATGTTATTTATTGATGCATTTCCTTATATTGATGATTAGCATGTGACAGGTGATGTTATCTACTTTGTAGGATCATCTTATGTTTTATTCTAGCATGTTAGATTTCTTTATGCGTATGTTGTAGCATGTTTTAATAGTGATATCCCTATTATGATAGTATCGATGATCTGATCGATGGCTTGGGATGTTATGTGTAGGGGATGGCTAGGGCCCATGATGGTCTAATGATGTTATTGACGATTGGGAGGAACTGTGTACTTAGTTAGTTGTGTTTTATGGTGGATAGTTATATTTTATGATGGATGAATGTATCATGTATGGTGGATGGTTTCATTTATTTTATTGTACTTGTATCATGGATTCAAGGAGGATAGTGTATTTCTATTTTTACATATGTATATTCTTTTATCCTTTCATACCCTATGACATGTACAGTGGATGATTGAGCATTCTGAATTAATTTGTCAAGAGGCATTCAGAACAAATGTATATTAAATGGACATTAGACTTTTAGTTATTCTTTCATATGGATGTGGTAGTTGTTGGAGTTAGTAGTAGTTAAATTTAAATGTAATTCAACATCATGGGATCCTTAAGGAATGTAACTTGTTATGCATGCTTATAGTTGATTGTATGTTATTGCTTCCACTACTAAATGTTTGATGTGTATGTTTTATCTTTCTTGTTTAAAAAAAAAAAGTTTGGCAAACTTAGTAAAACTTTAGGTTAGTTATTTTGGATCCCTTGGCAAGGCGTTACAAGAGAGATGTACACAGTATAGAAGTAAACAATGGATCTCTATCCAAAATGATCCGATGAGGAATCCCATGCAAACAAACAATATCCTCCAAGAAAACATGCACTACAGAAGAATCTGTGTAGGATGCCCTCATGGGTGAAAAATGTGCTACCTTGGACAACTTGTCCACTGTCACCATGATACAATCATGTCTCCATGATGGCATGGGAAACCTTGTGATAAAATCAATAGATATCGTATCCCAGTTCCACTCTGGAATGGTATGTGGCTGCAAGAGACCCACTGGATGCTAATGCTCCCATTCACTCTTTGGAACTCAAGACATCTAACAACAAAATCAACAACATCGTGCCTCATCCCTATCCAAAAGTACAACTGTTTGAGATTAGCATGCATCTTCTTAACATTAGGATGTGTAGAATATGGTGCACGATGCGCTTCAGAAAAAACCAAGGTATGAAGGTCATCCAACATGGGTACATAGATATACCCCATGTGACACAGTAGTCCATTGCACTCAAGTACATAACCTAAAAGTATCCCCTCAAGGGTATGTTTGGACTTGATCTTCACCCTCACCTCCTGATACTAAGTCTCACTAGGAAAAGCCTCCAAGATGTGGCCTCGCAAGTCCACTCCCAGTGACATCACTAATACCTCATGTCACCTTTTGCTGAAAGCATCTGTGATGACATTCTCCTTCTCTTTGATGTAATGAACATCAAAGTCATACTCACACAAGAACTCCATCCAACGATGCTATCATGCATTTAGGTTTGCTTGAGTAAAGATATACTGCAAGCTCCTATAATCACTATACAACTCAAACCTGTGTCCCAAAAGAAAATGCCTCCAATGAACAAGGGCATGCACTTCGGCTGCAAGTTCCAAATCATGAGTGGGGTAGTTAAGCTCATGGTCCTTGAGTTTTCTAGACTCATATGCAATCACTTGACCATCCCGCATCAACACCATATCCACACCTTCCAATGAAGCATCTATGCAAACCATGAAATCACTTATAGGATTAGGTACTACAAGGACTGGTGTATAGGTCAAACAATCCTTAAGAGCATTAAATGTTGCCTCACACTGGTCTGACCAAACAAACTTCTTCCCTTTCCTCTGAAGAGAAGTGATGGGATGAGCTACTCATGAGAAATCCTTTACGAAGCGACGGTAGTAACCCGCCAATCCCATGAAACTATGAGCTTCTGAGACATTAGTGGGTGTCGACCAATCCATGATAGCACGAATCTTCTCTGGATCCACTACAATTCCATCACCAGTGATGATGTGTCCCAAATATTTCACCTTTGACTGGAAAAACCCACATTTACTCAAGTTGCCATATAATTGATGGTCTCTCAAGCACTGCAATACCTGACATAAATGGACTTTGTGCTCTTCCTCATTCTTTGAATAGATCAATATGTCATCCAAGAATACAATGACACACTGATCAAGGTAAGTGCGAATTACACCATTCATCAAAATCATAAACACTGATGGTGCATTGGTTAACCCAAAGGGTACAACTGTGAATTCATAATGCCCATACCATGTACAAAAAGCTATTAGATGAATATTAGCCTCCTAGATACCAAGCTGATGGTATCTGGACTTAAGATAAATCTTTGAGAACACTTAAGCTCCCTTCATCTGATCAAAAAAGTTATCTATCCTCAACAAAGGATAATGGTTCTTCACTGTCACCTTATTCAACTGCCGGTAGTCAATGCACAAACACAAAGAACCATCCTTATTCTTCACAAAGATGACTGGTGCACCCCATGGGGATGCACTAGGATGAATATGACCCTTGGCCAACAATTCCTCCAACTGCAATATGAGCTCACTCAACTCCTGAGTAGTCATGCAGTAAGGAGCTCATGAATTTGGTTTTGCTCCTGGTACAAAATTGATCCAAAAATCAATGACACGCTGTGGTGGCATACTTGGAATCTCATTAGGAAACACATCTACATACTCATGAAGGAGTGGGTGATCATCAAGTATCACTATACGACTCTCAACTTCCTCAATATCACTAAGAGACACAAGAAATAATTGGCAACCCTTTCGCACACTCTGCTTCAGCTAATTAACTAAGATCATACGAAGTGAGATTGGTCTCTGGACTCCCAAAAGTTCCACCTACCCACTTGTATCATCCACACACTATACCACCTTATGATAGCAATTGATGTTCGCCTGATGGGCAACTGACCAATCCATGCCCAACATAATGTCATACAATCTCAGAGATCAAATGCATAAATCCACTGTGGTGTTGAAGGTTCCCAAATTCAAAACACAACTCCTAACCAATGAGTCAACAACCACCTTAGAACCCATGGCTAACTCAACCTACCACCTATCAACTTGACACATTTCCACTAGCCCACATCGTTGAACAAGAGATGGTGATACAAAATTAATTTGAAGCACTAGAGTCAAAAAAAATTGAAGTTGAAATACCATGTAGTGTACCTATAGCCTCGACTACTGTACTACCACAAAGACTCTATGATTCCTACCCGCATCTCCTACAGTAGGCTTAGATCTCACTGCACCCTTACTAGGTCATGTAGATGATTTGATCAAATAATCATAAGATTTATGGCTAGGTTGGCCACAAGAATAACAATTCCCAAAAAAGTTGGGTCCTGTCCCATGACCACCCTGAGTAGCACTAGGATATGGTGCACTACCTCTGCTAGAATTCTGCTGACCACTTTGTGGAGGACGATCCTGCTAAGATTTATGTCCTCGATTCTGGTTATCTCCCTTCTTTCCTAAATTACCTAAAGACTGTTCACCCTTATTCTAGTAACTCCTCTTATTCTTATGGTGAGGACCACCCTGAGAGGGTGTTGACTGGGTTTGACCCTTCCTTGAAGACTGAGAATATTGTGCATCTTGCCCTGAATTCTTTGCACTTTGGTTTTGAGAACCAGATCTGCTACTAAAACCTCTAGCTAGATTTTCCTCTACAATACAAGCTTTCTCAATAGTGAGAACAAGAGTCCTAGGCTGATGCATGTAGAATTCTCCAATGAGGGAATCCTTAAGGCCTTTGATGAAATGATGAGCTAAGAGTAAATCATCATTTTTGTAGCATGAATAGTGCCTAAGTTCAAAGAATCATATCTCATATTGATCCACTGTCATGTTTCCTTGCTAGATTGCGTGGAACTCATCAACATGGGCCTCTCTAAACTGAGGAGATAAGAATCTCTCCTCAAAGATCTCCCTGGTGAGATCTACAACACTAACTTGAATCTTTTGACTCTCAATATTCCACCAAATGGATGCGTGGTCCCTCAACTGCATAATTGCACAACAGGCCCTCATGTTGGTTGAATATGGATACATGGTGAAGCAATGCTCCATGTTCAACAACCAAGTCTTAGCTTTAAGGCCACTTCCCTTGCCATCATACACTAGTGGTCTAGAATTCTAAAGGGACTTCATGATATTCAATCTAGTGGAATCCTCATTGTTGCGGTCCCTACCACCCCGATGGTGCCTTCTGCCCCCTAGTGGGGTAAGAGAATGCTCATGTTCATGTTCCTCCTCTCTACACTCTAAATGATGGAAATCTCCATGATGAGACCCCTCTTCTTGATCGTGATCCTATTGGCACTCCTTAACATGAGGGCCCAACCGAGCAAGAATCTCCTGGAGTACTAGCAACAATACCCCCATGCCATCCTGATTAACATTATTACCTCATTCTCCTTCTCCATCCTAATGTTCCTCTTCATGGTGTTCATTTCCATGGTTACCACTATGGGTACCACCATGGCCACTAGGTCTACGTCTAGGAGGCGTCACTATGGGAACAACAAGGGGATGTCCGAAAGTAAGATCACAAGCATAAGAGTCAAAACCATGAACAATAAGATATCAAATAATTAAACATAATATAGAAATACACAGCAACAAACAAAACCATAGTGGAAGCATAACACAGAGATCCCAATGTTGCAACATGGGCTCTAATACCAGATGTAATGCCCCACTCGAAGATCCTTGGAAACAAGGATGAAATACAAGCAAGATATTTTTTTTAAAACAACTGTAAGTGTACATGATAACAACATACACAGATCTCAAAGATCACAATGGAAGACTGACAATCATCCAACCACCAACGGATCTCCAAACACCACTACTAATAAAAAACACAAACAAGAAAACATAAGAGATCCACCAAGCTAAAAGACAAAAGCTGACTCCTCAAAATTGGCTAAGTCTAAAATCCTGAAGCCCTAAAATTTTGTAGAATCTTTATCTTAGCTTGTAGAGGTCTAGAACCTATCTCAAAAGATTCGTCACATATATTAAAATATATCTTAAGTATAACTTAAACAATATATTTTAAACCCCTTAGGAAATTTGTTTTGAACTAGGAAGGTGTATAAAACCAAAAAGGTTATCCAAAACCAACTTTCAAACTTTTTTCTAACAAGCCTAGATAGCCCCTATTTTTCATGCGAGACCAAAGAATACTAGATTCTCACACAAAGAAGTGCCACATGCCCTACAAAGAAGTGCATTCTCGTGTGAGAAAGTGCATTTTCATGTGAGGAAGTGAAAACAAGACACCCCAGAATTGGTGTAGGGTTTCGCGTGAGGAAGTGCCTTGTCATCAACAAGCCCAAGCTAGTATTGGCAGCTGCTCTCCCTCAACGGAAGGCACACAGTCCAGTTTTAATTATCTTAAATTAGTTATTACCACCTAGTATTTTCATTTAGTTATCAATTAATTAAAACTTCCTTTGCCAACCCTCTGGGCACAATGATCACCAGGCTATGAGATAGAAGTCCCCTCCATATGCTACCCTACCCTACACATGCTCATCCAACGATGAGTGCTCGTAGGCATGAAAATTCCCAACCCAACCCCAATGATCATAACTTCTGGCAAGTCCATGAAAGGGCAAGACCCGCAGGTCACCCGACAAATATGTATGCACACATACTCGTGTGTGGCACACCACCATCACAAAGATCAAAGCACAAGGATTGGATGAGAACACAATATAGAAAGTCACTCAACCAAAAATAGACTTGGAAGGACAGATACAACACACATCCCAATGCAACATAAAAATGCAATAAAGGTCCAAATGACATCCAAATGGATCGTCAAGGTCCATGACCAAACTCATGCCAAGAAAACATGAGAAAATTGGGCGGTACACAAAATGAGGTAAAATCCCCAAATTTTGGAATTTTTTTGAAATTAAAACTCATTTGACCTTTGGGTACAAAAACCCCAAAAATCCAAAAATAAATGAAATCAAACACCGTATTCAAAAATCACTAGCATAACGACTCAAAATCCTAAACCCCCATCCCGAAAATAGGGAAAATGTTCATACTCAACCAACCGAGTAGAACCAACAAACAAAAATGGAGGGGAACACTAGTTCTCAGCCTCCTAACATACTGCTACAAGAAACATAATTAGAAATAGAGCAAAAATAGTAAAATCGGAAGGCCCTACCTGACAGCAAAAAGGGCCAAAACTGAAACCCGCAGAATAAAATAAATAATCTGTCGAAATTGCTGAAAATGAAAACAAAGCAAAAACTCCCCAAGCCAGATCCAACGAGACTGACCTCATGAAAAACCCAAGCTCACAGCTCCTAGAACGAGAAAAAATTGAATCCTTCAAAAGATGATTCACAAAAGAGCTCTCAAATTTCTATTTCAAAAGTGAGAATGAATAATGAATTTACTTTTTCAATACTTATTCACTTTTCAAGTGAATAGTCGATTAGGGCAAATAGCCAACTATAACAGCTAGACTCTAAATCGACCCAAATAAAAATAGGTTATTCTCTATAATAGGAATTCACCTAAGGCAAAGCTACTAGAAATTTAATCCAAAAAGATTTAAAACCCAAAACCCAAAATCATAGAAAATCACCTAACACTTTCGCAACATAGCGAACATCTAAATGCACAGACAAAATCACTAGTCTAATCACATAATGTAGATGAGTTCGATTTTACTAATCACTGAAAGGTTTTAATTAAAACAGTTAAAATAAGGACATGTCAACCATATAGGGACGACATTGGTAAAATATGAATAGCCGAATCACTAACTCCATGTGCCACTGCCAAGGATACAATTCCTGGACACTAAAATACATGATCAAGTGTAATTGCATATAATATCATAGCTGAAGCAACATGTATTAAAATAACAATTTAATCCATTTACATCACTCACGTTCACAAAAAGCGTAAAGATAGAAGAATGAAGTAAATAAACATGGCATAAAATTCATCCCATAACATAATCAATCAAAATTTCCACTAAACCATATAACCATATATCCTCATAGATCTACTATCATGTCAAAATATCATCAACATGCAAATATGATAAACTGAACAACATAGTAGTAAAGCATCTATGGTACTGAATCAAAGTATAACATCTGACCTTCGGGTCATCATAAGGTACAAAATAAGAGTAACTAGTATCTCTCAAATCAAAATAAACCAGGTACATACTACAAACATGAGAGGCACTACATAAGTAGTTATTTGTTCGAGTCATGAGTGTTTCCCAGTTATCTTGTAGAGCTTCAACATTTCTATTATTATGTAGGATTTGTTAGAATTGTTGTTGTGATTGACTTTGTTCTTGTTGACGAAAAATTGTATCCAATGTAATTACACTATTGAATTCTTTCCAAAGCATGATGACTATAGAGCTTGAGGCATATATTGACCTATCAAAGAGTGATGGTAGCTGGCCTAAGTCACCAATGAGTATGATAGAAATTCCCCCAAAAGGTTCTTGTTGTCTTTGTAGAAAGGACTCACGTAAGTGATTGTATATTTTTATGAAAATTTTTGGTCCTAAGAAACTCATCTAGTCTATAACTATGGATTTAATATGTTTGAAGTCTTCTTGAAGGTTTGTTAATGATTTTCCTTGAAACAAATGCATTTCTTTTATTGGGATTCAAAGGCATGTGTGGATTGTTGATGCTTTTATGCTGTAAGCTGCAACTCGTATAGGTGCTAGTGCAAGCAATGGTTTCTTATCATTATTTTCTATTATGTTAATGGTTTTCCTAAGATAGTTAATGAGGTAGGACTTGCTAGTGCCTATTGTATCTTGGATAATCATCCACAAGGGTTCTTTTTGGAATGGGACCGTGTAATGTTTTTTTTATGATGTCTAAAGCCAATTATTGTTTAGAGGCAATGTTGTTGTTTGCTTATGTAACTTTTGAATGAAAAGTGTTGCCATTTGTTTGTAATTTTCTTGTAGAGATAAAATTTGTTGTAGATTCTTGTAGTGTAAGGCAAACATTGTTTGCATTCCAGTTGTGATTAATATCAGTGTCTCATTTTCCAAGAAGGTCAAGCTCATTGATTGTAAAGTTTTTGGATGCTCCCATTTTAGAGAGTAATTCTCATTCATATAGGTTTGTGTCACGTTGAACTTAAAGATCATCATTTTCAATGTCATCATTTTCTTCATTTGTGTGTGTGTTATCAATTCTTTTAATGTGTTAAGGAGAGTATTCACCAGTTTGTATTATTCTCCAATTTGATACTATTTCTTCTTTGGTGATGCCAATGTCTCGTGGGATGTGGTGATATTTTTTGTAAAGAAAAATTTTGCTCCAAAAAAATGTTTCAAAGTTATAAACACTTTCTTCAGGAATGTTTTTGAAGAGGGGGTAGACATTGACAATTGCATTGGTTTTTCTATTTTTCCATTGATTCTTTTTTTGATTCTTAGAGTATGTGTACACTTGGGCTATTTGAATGAGTGATAAAGATTCTATTTCTAGGGGACATTCTATATATGATTGGATATAAGTGGTGCCCAATTATTTTTCATTATTTGAATTGTTTATTTGATGTAGGACCTTTTTGCTGACGTTCAATGAAATGAAGGAACAACTGGAAATTATATGTGGTAATTTTGGTAGCATGTAGCATGTCTCTTGTGCTCCAATATCTCAATTTGCAATGATTCCCATCATAAACTTTTGATATGCTACTAAAGCATCATCTTTGTTTTTCGTTGTATTTGCTATGTTTTGCAATATGGTATTGTCTGTTTCTGAATTTTTTCGATCTTTGATGCATATTTTGTGATATAGTTGAGAACTACTTTTCTCAAAGTGATAGGTTGGCAGTCAAAATTTGCTCACCAAATTGCTAGCATTTGTGGGTTGTGGATGTTGAGGTGATCATCATTTCTTACTGCATTGTAAGTAATGGTTTTGTCATTGTCACATGTTTATGTGGATGTTGGTTGCTCTTTCCATGGAGCTTTGTAGCGACATTCTGACGTGTTCTCTCATTTGTGTAAAAATGTTTGATCTGTACATTTAGTATGCCTCTATACAATATTTAGTATCTTTTCATAATTGATGAGAGGATATAGTGGTAATATTTGAGGAGTGTTTAGTAGGCAAGGATATTCTTTATCCATGTGATGAGTTCTATTTTTTCTTTTAGAAAAACATACATGGATTCCATGCTGAGACATAGTTGTCAAATAAATATTTTGCTTGCTCAATGTCAACATTGTTATTCCAATTAATTTTGTCCATGCTAGGTACATTTGGAAGCCATATAAATCCATGGATGCGAGCACATCTTCAGTATTTCCACTTGTACCTATACTAGTAATATGTTGCTTGTAATTGTTTTTTAATGACTTCTTCATGAAAGGTTGTGAATCTTTGGTGAACGTATAATGATGTAATATGTGGGTTTTGAACAATATTTTCTATCAAGTGTTTTCTTGACATTTGTGTTGTTGGGTTTGTATTATGTGGGAACAAAGTATGTAAATTTGCCCACTTTGTGTCTGCTGAGCTCAAGGTGAAGAAAAGTGTAGGTGTCCCTAGTTGGAATATCATAGTTGTTAAGTCCAGTTGAATCTTATTCCAATAAGCTTGTGTTTCTCTTAATGTAGTTCCAAAGTGCATTAGTTGATTAGCCAAGTGATTGTCTAGGATGTTTTGTAGGTGGTGGCAAAGTGTTTCGATTATTTTTAGCACTTTTTCTTGAATGTTTGATTTGAGGAAAACATCAACTATTTGCAGGCTGCAATGTCTCATAATTAAATTATAAACAAAATATTAGAAGCACACATGTATTCCAAATCTGTTTTCGTAGAACCTCACTAAATGCATTGCATATAAGTGCATGTGAACTTGTTTGGCTCTTGGTTGAAGTGGGAGCATGTATCTAGTTGCAGATAGTGTGGGGAAAGTCATGCTCAACAGGCCCTCAATGTTGTATTCATTTTTTGGTGAGGCATATATTTTTGGCCAAGGTATGACATTTGGTTCATTGGTGTTCAAACCTAGGAATGACTTAATGGTTTGTGACTCGTATTTTCCATTAGATAATTGTGGAGTGACTGATGACGTATTTTGTAATTTGTTTTCTGCGTTAAATAATGTTTCAATGTCATTAGTTGTTTCAGTGGCTTCAGGCGCGGTCTGATAGGAGTGCAATTTGTTTGATATATATGTGGTTGTTTCAGGTAATAAGTTAAGCACATCAATATCAATTTCTACATCTTTGTAGTATGTTTCATTTTTAATTTTGTAATGTAAATCATTCAAACTATTGTTTTTATTTACATAGTAATCATAATTGTTTCCCAGTAGATTTTAATTACTAGTTCAAGGTCTTCTAACCTTCTTGGTATAAGATGTGCAATGCTTGAAATATCTTGGGAGAAACTTATAGTATGTCCACTATATTTATAGTGTCCTCCTCTTTCATGTGAGACTTGTAATACTGGGGTTACTCTAGCAATTAGAATTTCTTCTACTTGAGTGAGATTTTTTATGATATTTGGTTGTTTTCTAGGGTCCAAGTTATTTGCTAGAGAGAAATGATGTATTTCTTTTTTCTGAGAAGTATCTTGAGCATATAATGTCTGAAATATTCTTTTTTATTGATATACCTATGTACCTTTCATTACAAATGCTACATGTTTTAATTCTTGATAATCCATCAATGCATTCTCAAAATTGTTTCATTGATTTGTAAAAGTCTCTTGTGAATTTTCGATGTGGCATAACAATAGGTGTTGTTTCTTGTTATTGGTTGATGAATATTTCAATGTTGTCTAATTGTGATGAGAATGATACCGCTTCATTTTGTTTTTGTCTTTTGAGTTCGTTTAATTTGTGTTGGTTTATTGTAGAGGCACTATAATGTCCAGAGGTAGGGGTTTGGCACTGTGTGAAGTCTATTTCATTATTTTCTTTTGTTGTGGTTAATTAAATGTGAAGTGGTGTTTCTTTTTTTGCAGTTGACTTTTGATGTACTCTTTTGAGGATGTGTCTTGCAGAAATTTCTTATTTGTTTTAATAGTAATACTTTTGATTATACTCTCTCCTCTTCTATTTAATGATTTCAAAATCCTTAAGTTGTTGCTACATTGTTGAAAGTTTCAGAAAGTAATAAAATATCAATTTTTTTTGTCATAAGTATGCAAAATATTTAATTCTTTCAATAATGCAAACCTTAATTTAACAAAGTAACTATGGTAATGGGCAAAATTAAACACACCTACTACAAAAGATAGCAAAGTAGATTTCAATATGTGGAACATTGTGAAGAATATAATAATGAAATTATTTATTAAGGTAGTAAGTAATAGAGGATTACATAATGATGTAGAATATTTGCAATGAAGCAATAGACAAAAAATAACAACAAGAAAGTAATTGTAAAACAACATGGAATGAAATTAACAAATTTGTTGAAATTTTTAATGTTAATTTGATGAAGGAAAAAAGTGAATCATAGAAATTTTGTTGTCCATATTTGGTTTGTGAAGAACAATGAATTGGATTCATACAGGTGAAGTTTTTTGCACATTTTCCATGTTGGGTATCTAGTAATTCGCAATCAAACTTCAGTGAACTACAAAAAATTTGTCAAAAGCCAAGAAGTAGGGGATCTAGTAATTCACAATTTGCCATGGTCAACACTTATTCTTTAACTAAAATCAAGTTTCTTCTTTACACAAAAAAATTAATGGATCGAGATTTCTAGAATTCTTATCAATTTGTGTTATTGTATGTGTCTCTTCTTTTCTAACCAGATCTGCGAATTGAGATTTTTGTGCCAATTTGAAGCCGATTTCATTTAGAAATTCATAGATTAATTGCTAATGTTCCAAATTTAAATTTTTGTGCTTCAAATTAGAGTTTTGGTGCCCAGACTTTGAAATGCCAGGGTTTTTGTCATATGGACACTATTTGAGCTATTTGAAAATATTTTAGAGCACTTCACAATATATTATTTTGACCAAGAATAAGAATGCTAACCACAAATGGAAGGGTCTGGAATCATGACATTTTTCTACCAATATTATATTTTTGCTACATGTTCACTCAAGTGGTCAACATCACTTTGGGCTATGATAATTCTTTTGAAGGCATTGTAAGTTGATGAGTTGAGGTTTAACAATTTCAATTGTGAGCTATTTGCTCATGTTCCATGGTGTTTGTTATGACTGGAGACTATTTGATTGTTTGACAGATCTCTTGTTCTAGTGGACAAGTAAAACTGAATACAAGAAGAAAGGACATGAATATCATTTCATTTTCTCTTGAGACTGAGAAGTTCTCTGATGAACTATTATGACAGATGAAGGAAGGGCTATTTTTCATTGTATTTTGTTAGCTATCATTATAGCATAGAAATGTTAATAAGATAGTTGTGAATCTTGTGATTGAATTAAGGTTGTAGGCTAAGTTGAGTAGAAGAAAGGTAAACCATATAAACAATACATGGATCTATATTCAAGGGAATTCCAAGGAAATGATTATAAGAACAAGAATAATTGTTGTAATGGTGATTGCTAGGGTGGGCACAAGATACTTGAAATGTTGAGGATGCTTGTGGTTAGAAATTGAACTTGTATCATATGTAGGAGGTCACGGAGCTCAAGGTATGGTAGGGAAAGGACAAAAAAATGACTAAGAATGGCGATGCTTGATTATCTCATACTTCTAATTTTTTCTCATAGACATCCAATCATTAGTTTATTTTGTATTGATAGTGCTTATCTAACAATAGAGTGTGAATAATGGTTTTAGCTTGTAGCTTTTCAGACCATGATCACACAAATCACACTTGTGTGGGAAAAAGTACACTTTTTCTCTATACATTAATAATGTTCCATTTAAACAACAAATGCCCCTTAATTGAGCATTTGAGGATTACTTGATGGGACCCACATATGATATTATTTTTCTAGAAATTACCAGGCTTACATTCTTTTGAAGGATCCAATGAATATTAGCGTGGAAAATAATTCTCTTAGTGGACTCCACTTGGTATAGTGTAAGAAAGAATATTTGTGCTATTATAGTCATGCATATCGAGTGAAAAATTCTAAAGCTTGAACAAATTTCTGTATTGGCATAACATTATAGGAGTTGTATTTAATTTTATCAAGTTCTTTATTGGTCATTATTGAGATTGGGAAATATAGGTGGAACCAAATATTTCCTAGTCTTAATAAGCTTGACTATATATAGAAGTAGATGTTTGAGCTAAATATTTGAGGTTGTGTGAATATAAAGTAGTTGGCAATGGAGAGATGCGACTATTATTGAGAAATTATTCCTTCCTTTGTTGTGAGTAGTCTTCTTCTTGGTATGAGCTGGTAAAAATAATACGACAATGAATATTGATGACGAATATTTGTGTTGTTAGTGACATACAAATCAAGTGAAAACTTCTAAAGTTTGAACAAATATCTGTACTGGCATAACATTATAGAAGTTACATTTAATTTTATTAGGTTCTTTATTGGTCATTGTTGAGATTGGGAAATATAGTTGAAACCAAGTATTTCCTAGTCTTAATAAGCTTGACTATATAAAGAAGTAGATGTTTGAATTAAATATTTGAGGCTATGTGAATATCAAGAATCTAGCAACATAGAGGTGCGACTATTATTGAGAATCTCATATAGATAAATTATATGCACCAAAGCAATATTACTAATAAATAAAGAATGAACATTCATCAGAGAATGAAACATATGATAGATATCAACATTAGAAGGGAACACATATGATTATTAGACTGTGCATTTTGTACATGGCACACTCCTATGATAGATGTATTATATTTTCACTATTCTATAAGTAAATAAAAGTAAGTTTTTGAAAATTAGACTTCGCAAAAATTGGGTAGTTGAAAATTTGAGGTTGACCTCTATGTAAATTTTGCATATTAAAAAATAATTGATTCTCTCCTAGGTAGCAAAATATGACATGTACACCTTGACTTAGGTACACAACTACCACTAGGCTCTCATCAATTGTTGATTGATGATAGATAGATGTAAATGAGATTTAGAATAGTTAAAAAGTGTAAAAAAAGAATTTAGGAAAAATGCATGGATCAATTTTATACAAAGGAGTATATTGAACAACATCATGACATATGATGATTGAGAACCATAATATGTATTAGAATATGATGAATAGATGATAACCCAAAAAAGCAGTGTAAAGAATAGAAATAGTTAAATTGTAAATACAAATTCTCATCAAGTCAAAAAACCATAATAGTATGTTTTTTACACTTTAATGTTGTGAAATCTTAAAGCCTATGCATGTGAATGACTATTTTATTGATGTAAGATTACTATTATTAATAACATGGTATATGAATAACAACCATATGAACATAATGTTAGTCTCATATTGGTTTTGACATTTGAGTGTCAACACACTTAACCAAATTCTCAAGATGATGCCGAGTATAATACAGACGCCAAGCTATAGTGTATGCCAAGCCAAAGAATTCAATATATGTTGAGTGAACTTTAGGTGCCGAGCAATCTTCAGGTGCCGAGTGAAGTTCAAGTGCTAAGTCACTATAGGTGCTGAGCAGAGTATACATGCCGAGTGAAATAGAATTACTATAGGAGCCTAGTGAGCCAATTTTCCTATATGTGCCGAGCATCAGCAACTAGTAAGTGTCGAGTAACATAGAATCAACATACGAGTTT
Organism: Cupressus sempervirens; assembly: GCA_028749045.1. Classification (NCBI taxonomy): domain Eukaryota; kingdom Viridiplantae; phylum Streptophyta; class Pinopsida; order Cupressales; family Cupressaceae; genus Cupressus; species Cupressus sempervirens. The sequence goes on from CM053788.1 coordinate 440,020,159, forward strand.
GTATCTTCACAAACTCAGATGTAAACCATTTTTGGAGTTGACATAGGATGGATCTCGAAGGATCTTGAAGATAAGATCAAATATTTTGCATTACCTATACAATCAACATGCAACTAATAAGAAAAATGGAGAAGGCATGCAACCAATAGGAAAAGTGCAAGAAATGAGTAGGAAATGAAGATTTAATATTGATCATAGATTCATACCTAACCCTAAGTCTTAGAAATCTTTAAAAGGAGGACGAAGCCCCATTATGCAAGAGAGAGGATATGTGAGAAAGAAGTGTATGGGTGAATTATAGCAAAGTGCAGAAGGGTAAAAATACTTAGTGAAGAACATAACAATATTGTAGAATCCAGTTTATTAAGAACAGAGTATTAGAACCTCGAAGAGTGACATATCAAATCAAGCAAGGATTAGATTAGTCATAGTAGAATAAGGATCTGTAATCAGCAATTGAGGATTGCAAGTTATTAGGTCAAAACCTTCTAATACATTCTACCAATTGTATTAGATATGGAAATCTTATGGACTTAAGTTGGATTAACAGCCATTTGTAAATCCTTTAACAAGGTGGCATTCCAAGTGAATGTACTAAAGTCCTTTAACTAGGCCTACTTTTAGTAGGGTAGTGAAATCCTTTAACTAGGTTACTTTTAATAGGGTGTAAAGTCTTTAATAGGATAGGCCTTTCACAGGGCAGACCATTCAAAGTTAGTTACTTTTGATTCACCCCCTCCCCCTTAGAAGTAAATCTTCCCACTTCTTAATTCCAACAATTGATATTAGAGCCAAGTTCTCACAAGTAGGAGCCTTACAACTTGGAGAAAAGATCTAGAAATGGAAGTCTACAAACTTGGGAAGATCATAGAGAATCAAGCAACTGATGTACAACTTTCTTTACATGCACTGGAAGAAGCTAGAGAGGAACTGAGAAAATCCTTAAAGAGAAGAAGAGACATTGCCATAGCTGAAAATGACACACAGTACAAGGAGAATGACACCCCAAATTTGTTTTCAAATGGAGATTCCAAAGAGTTTGATGCAGCAATAGCAGATCTGATGGAGAAGAATAGAGCTCAAGCAGAAGAAATCAAAACACTCAAGATTGAAAAAGAGTCACAAGCCATGATGCTTTGTGAAGTGAATGAACAGAAGAAAAGAGCCATTGAAGACAAGGCTATGCTAGTAGGAGACAAGAGAAACCTTTACAATAGACTGGAAGAAAAGTCAATTAAGCTTCCAAGAATTTCAAACATGCAGCTAGACACCTTGAGCCAGATGATGAATGCACATCATGAACTGAATGTCAAGGATATTGAGATCTCCACACTGAAGATGCAAAATGATCAACTGCAAAATGACCTAAAAAGAGAAAAGGAGATTGCAGAAAGCTTCAAAAAACCTAATGAGGCCATCAAGTACTTTGAGTAGCTACTAAAATCACCAACGACTTGTAATGATACTTTAGGACTAGGATTCACCAGCACTGAACAAGGAGAGTCATCCAAGACTACAAAAGAAATGAGTAACAAAGGTAAGAACACTAAACCTACTTGTCATTTCTGTGGTAAAAAAGGACATACCTCTAATGTATGTAGAAGCAAGAATGCACATAAGCATGACAAACCTAAGAATGTGAGTTACTGTCATAAGTGCAAAAAGCAAGGACATCAAGCACATAACTGTAGGACTAAGACTATTAGAAAACCAAGATTTGAAGGTCACTGCTACAACTACAATAAGTATTTACACATAGAATTTGAGTGCAAATCAAAGCCTATGTGGACACCTAATTAGCCAACAAGAGGAAATAATCATTGACATCATTACAATTGGGACTACAACACCAGGTATAGCTATCATTACTGTCAGGAATATGGACACATTCTAGAAAATTGCATAAGAACACATTTCAAAGAAAATAATAGCAGATGGTTGAGTCAAACCACATGTTTTAGTTACTTGAAGATTGGTCATATCAACAGGAATTGCCCAACAAAGTCAAAGGCACCCAACTCAAAGAATGGAAAAGGTAAAGAGAAGGTGGATGTTGAACACATCAAAGGAGAGATGAATAAGACATGGAAGAAGAAAGATGGGAGCACCTCATCAAATGAAGGGATCACTTCATCTAACAGGTCAAGTGATCACACTTCATCAAACTAAGAAAAGAAAAGGCATGAGGGACTGATTTAAGAAGTTTTATCATACATCAGTTCCTAAACAAGCAAGTACTGAAAAGAAGAGATTAGCATGAACAAAGATGCAAAGTTAAAATTTCAAGAGTTTGCAAGTGTTGTCAAATTTCCCTCAGATGTCAAGTAAAACTTTAGTACATGCTGAGTTGATTGTCAAAATAGTGGGAGCTGAATGATTAGTAGAAGCCGAGTTGGTAGAGGAAGCCGAGTGAAGAACAAATTTTCAGTTGAAGCCGAGTAAAGAATACTCTTGTGGAAATCGAGTGGTGGAAAGACAATAGAAGTTGAGTAATGTAGAATCCTTTAGAAGCTGAGTGGATAGCTGTAAATGCACTAAGCATTAAATGCGATGAAAATAGGGTATATTATCGTATTTTCAATCTTTTTTTCCTCATCACGAATGAAGAGAAAAGAAAAGAAAGAGCATAGAGAAAGTTTAAAGCAATGATTCTGGTGATTAAGAAGAATTCAACATCATTCCAACATGAGCTCATCGATCTTGAGGTATTTACATTTGTGCCAAGTTATGTAGTTTAATATTTTCTTCATGTTAAAACCCTAGAATTGCAAAAATGGCTTCTAGCTCTAGGAAAACTCAGGAGAAGGAACCCTTCGAAGTCCAGCTAGTGTCCAATGAGGTCAAACAACCTAATTTCCACCTAATACTGGAGGTTGCATATAAGAATGACCTAGTTGGAGCCCTATCCATCATACCCCCTAAGGTTGTAATGGTTCAAGATGTAAGGAGATGCTATAATTGCAAAATTGGAGCCGTAGGAGATATGGAGATGAGGGAAGCATATGATGAATTGTGTGAAAATGGAGTGTTGAAAGAAGAGTACAAAATTGTTGAAAACAAGTGTTTAACACATGCCATAGAATTCCCTATAGTGTTCAAGACTGAATGGATTAGGCTAGTACTCAGCCGAATACATGATGGAAGCTTATGGTTGGAGGATGGCCCAATAAAAATCACAAAAAGAATTGTTCATGTAGATTGACAGGGTACCCAACCCTAGATCGGCTGCAAACACATAGGAGTGATGCAAAGGAAGCAATTGAGAAGAATATAGGTGCTAAGTGGAATAAGAGACGGATGACAATTGACACCATCCAAGACCCTCTAGTTGATTTTGCTATCGGAGTGATTGCACATAAATTCTACCAATCTAGTAGACTTAATAGTGTGCCCTGCATTATAGTGGATGTAGGATACAAATTGGGGAAGAAGGATCATACCTATGATCTTGCAAAACTACAACTGCAATAGATAAATGAGAATCTAGTGGCTATAAGGAGAACCAAGGGAGCCCAATGCAAATTTAATGCCATTTTGATTTGTATATTCTTTTATGTTCAGAATGAATTTCTTTCTTTTGGTCAAGTGGCATGGAAAACTAATAGGTCTATTATAGCTCAAGTCAATGAATACATAGAACAGATGGGAGCTAATTTTGAGATCCTAATGACCAAATATTTTGAGGACTTTAAGAAGACAATGAAGCAAAGGTTAAGGATTCTAGTGTCATTAGTAGAGAAACATGTAAATGAAGCATGTTTTCTTGTAGATATAGACTATACATACATTCAAGCTACCATACCAAGAGTGAGATGGCTAAGACCTCTTGGATATGAAATAAATATAGATGAAGGATAAACAACAATAACTACATTATTAGCAGAGGAAATAGACAAGGAAACACCACATTTTGGAACTTATGACGTGGTGAGATCAAAAGTGGATATGGATTTGAAGACTACCTCCACTTTGAAAAAGAAGGACAAGCTTGTTAAGAAGCTAAAGGCCAAATTTGGGGAAGGCACTATGGAAGCAGCAAAAGAAGAAGGAGAAGATGCCAAGGATGATGAAGAAGAGCAAGGTCAAGGGCCACTTGCCTTAACCCAAGGTATGGGGGAGGATGTAGATGAGGAGGAAGGTGCCAAGCAAGAAGCACCCAAGGTTGAAACAAAGAAAAGGAAAGATAAAAAATAACTAGTTGCACAACCTAAGGGAAAGAAGAAGGCTACAAAGCCAAGCCCAGCCAAGCCATCTACAAGGGCTAATACCAGGGCTACAACTCAAGTGGCAAAAGAGAAGGAAAAACAGAAGGCTACGGAACAAGGAGGACTTGTAGAGAAAAAGAAGAGAAGAAAGAATGGTTCACCTCCTGAATCAGATGAAGAAAGGATAGAGTCTGATGAAGATCAGTTCAGATTGGTAAGCCATTCCACCCAATCTAAATTGGAAAGCATTTGTAATAATATTAGAGACAATGCTGATTTAACTGGTGTAAAGACCATTGATTTTAATAAGTTTTCAAAAGAACAACAAAACATAATGGAAGAGTCCATCTACACTATGATGGCTAAGTTCAAGACCACTCCACTTGAACTAGACAACTCAATGCTTAAGGAGCTAAGCTCATTAGTTGAGATTAAATAGCATTACTGTCTTAAGATGGAGAAAGAAATAAGGGATTCAACATTGGCTCATGTAATGCTAGACCTTACAAAAGGTCAAAGAAAAAAGGCTAGCAAGAAACATGAGAGCAAATTTGCACCCAAATGTAGAGCCTTCAATATTTTGCAAAATCAAATTGAAGATGTTGTGCAAAAGTTCACACAAATGTGGAAATTAATCTATGGATTGATAATAGTCAAAGAAGGGTAGGAAGACCCATTTGAAGGTAGAAATTATGAAGAAGAAGGAGAAAAATAAAAAGATGAGGAAGAGGAAAAAGAGATAGAAGAGGAGATAGTGGAGAAGACATAGGGTGTAGAGGCAACAACTGAAGAGCAACAGACTGAACAGAGTATCCAAGACACCCAATTGCCACCACCAAGTCCTCCACATACAACACCTGTAGAAACGATAATACTTAAGGATGTTCCTGACACATCAGGTTAGAACATCAATCCTTTAACTGCAAAGGATCTCAAAAAGATCCTTCACCAAACCACAATGTAGTCATAGCTTTGTACAAATCTAGTTTTGGTGAGAGTGGATGAATTACAAAATGCTATAGCAGAGATAACAAGGGAGAAGGAAAAAATTCAAGTACCATCTACACAACCTCCCACAACTACAACTGATCAATCTAAAGAGCAAGAAGTACATGATAAAATTGTTAAGGTTGATGATACAGTTACAGTCACAACAACTGCCGAGGAGCTAGCAAATGAACAAAGAGGGCAAGATGTTCCTACAACACACACTTAAGGTGCACCTCCTCAAATCATTATTATTGATCAAGCCAGTAGAGAAGAGGAGAAAGAAGGGGAGAAAAGCCCTAAGGAGCAGGAGGCAATACAAACATTGGTGAACTTGCCTACCTCAAGGACTCCTACTAAGAAGCTGAGCATTGATGTAGTACCATTGCAAATTTTAGCACCAGGTTTGAGCTCCACCAAGGTTGCAAGGGTACTTCACTATGGAGACCCTGCACTTGATGAGGAAATAGTCATATGTAGTAGAACTCTGAACCTATAATAGATAAATGAAGTGCAAGAGGCACTAGAGAGAAGGATGAAACAAGAGATACTCAGAAATGAGTATAGGCACGAGCAAGCACTGGTGGAAATTAATTATATATTTCTTGATGCTTTCAACTTGCAAGTACCTGATGAAACCCAACCCATCATGGAACAATTGGCCAACCTAGTGGACCAGGTACAAAATGAGGACCTTGACACTAATGTTAAATTGTTAGAATGGTCAGAAAAGAAGTTTCAGATGAAAGTGAATGAGAAAATATCAAGTGAAATAGCACTTTCCCAAGTAGAATTGGCTAAGAAGATTGAAAAAGTGAAGAAAGCACTTGAGAATGTATTCTCATTGTACACCAAGTCATGTGATTCATCTTACTTCACACAAGAAACTAGCCAAAGGATAATGAGCTTGGCATGAAATCTCAAAATTTTTAGCACTCACCTACCCAAAGATCCAGCTCAGAGTGAGAAGCATTTTGCAGCTACGCTTCACACACAAAAAGAGTTAGCCATATTGATAGCAGAAGAGGCCAATATCAAGGCCAAATTGATGCAAATTCAATCTTCCATTACCCCACATCTGGAAGTACTCCATAAGGAACAAGCCTATGCAGAGAATGTTCTAACAAAGGATCCTAATCTTTCTACACTAGAAGGCCTTGTTCATCTTGCAACAGAGACAACCATCCAACACAAGTCATTGGAAATATCATTGAACAATTGGAATGCTTCTCTAAAGATGATTATGGAGGTAAATAAAATATTTTTGGCTAAATATTCTATTCATCCTTAGGATCCTTTAACATAAGTGTCAAAAAGGGGGAGATATAGTGTGTAAATAGAAAGGGGGAGATATAATGTTTTGGGGGAGATGTGAATAAGAATGGGAGATAATACATTTTTTGATGGAAATAATGAATATCCAAAGGGGGAGATATTCAAATTTTGAGGAAGTAATAAAAACTAAAAAGGATGCAAAATTGCAAGATGATGTGAAAGGGAAACATATACAGAGTATAGGAAGCAGAAACAAGGTACACAGATACGAAAACAAAGGTAGACAAGGCAAAGAGTATCAGATACATTAGCATGAGACACACTTAGCACAAGAATTTTGGTTATAGGAATAGAAATGGCACATAAGCTCAGATGGAGTTACAAAATTTTGAGGTATATAAAATCTTTGAACAAGTTTTTGAAGTCTTGTACATATGCCGAGCATAATATGTAGTACACTCATAGAGATCAGATGCATAATGTTCAGTTAAGTGTTTTTGCCACTCATGTCAAAGGGGGAGATTGTTAGTCTCAGATTGGTTTTGACATTTGAGTGTCAACACACTTAAACAAATTCTCAAGATGATGCTGAGTATAATACAGAAGCTAAGCTATAATGTATGCCAAGCTAGAGAATTCAATAGATGCCGAGTGAACTTTAGGCATTGAGTAATCTTCAGGTGCCGAGTGAAGTTCAAGTGCCGAGTCACTATAGGTGCCGAGCAAAGTATAGATGTCGAGTGAAATAGAATTACTATAGGAGTTGAGTGAGCCAATTTTCCTATATGTGCTGAGCATCATCAACTAGTAAGTGTTGAGTAACATAGAATCAACATATGAGTTTGTATCTTCACAAACTTAGATGTAAACCATTTTTGGAGCTGACATAGGATGAATCTCGAAGGATCTTGAAGATAAGATCAAATCTTTTACATTACCTATGCAATCAACATGCAACCAATAAGAAAAATGGAGAAGGCATGCAACCAATAGGAAAAGTGCAAGAAATGAGTAGGAAATGAAGATTTAATATTGATCATAGATTCATACCTAACCCTAAGTCTTAGAAATCTTTAAAAGGAGGACGAAGCCCCATTATGCAAGAGAGAGGATATGCAAGAAAGAAGTGTATGGGTGAATTATAGCGAAGTGCAGAAGGGTAAAAAGACTTAGAGAAGAACATAATAGCATTGCAGAATCTAGTTGATTAAGAACAGAGTAGTAGAACCTCAAAGAGTGACATATCAAATCAAGCAAGGATTAGATTAATCAGAGCAGAATAAGGATCTATAATCATCAATTGAGGATCGCAAGTTATCAGGTCAAAATCTTCTAATACTTTCTAGCAATTGTATTAGATATGGAAATCCTATGGACTTAGGTTGGCTTAGTAGCCATTTGTAAATCCTTTAACAGGGTGGCATTCCAAGTGAATGTACTAAAGTCCTTTAACTAGGCCTACTTTTAGTAGGGTAGTGAAATCCTTTAACTAGGTCACTTTTAACAGGGTGTAAAGTCTTTAATAGGACAGACCTTTCATAGGGCAGACCATTGGAAGTGGTCAAACATTGTAACCTTGAACAGTTACACATTGCTGCAGTGATATTTTGTGGGTGTCATCCCCACCCTAGTTTTACCTTCTCATTTTGGAGGGTTTTTGGGTTGCCAAATTTGTGTGTATCTATTTTCATGCATGTCTTTTACTTTCATGTTTATTAGATGAATTAGATGCATGTGGATAATATTAGTTGAAAGGATTTGAAAAGGTTAAAGTTAGTTACTTCTGATTCACCCCCCTCTCAGAAGTAAGTCTTCCCACTTGTTAATTCCAACACATAAGACATCATTTTTTTCTAAGTTCTTCAAAAGGCCAGGTAATATAAACTGTGTACATAGTTAATCAAGCAATGATACCTTGATAAAGTAGAGTCCATAAGAATAAATATAGTTTAAAATCAAATTGGATTATATTGTTCTCCAAATATAGGTTATAATAGAAATAAGTACAAGCATCCTAAAATATTTATTTGTATGAAGAGTTGTAGCCTATGATCATTGATGGTTCATAATACACTTTATTTCTAAGCAAAAATATTTAAAATATTAGAAAGAAAACATTTTCTTTGACTGTTGAAGCCCAATTTTGTAGCCTTTGTGATGGTAGTTTTAAATCTTTCTTCAAAGTTGTAGACTTTGCTTGTTATTGATATGGTGAATTTAAACTTGTTAAAAAACATGTCTTTGGTGACACCTTCAACACTTTCATCCACTTTGGTTTCATGTTGTAACATATACAACTCAGTTACAAATGTGCAATAGGTTTTCTGCTACTTCATCGAAAGCAATAAGCCCAAATATCAGTTGTGTGATCTTGGAGTTTTACCTATAAGAGGTATCTATGCTTGCAATTTGGAATTTTCTTCTCACATTTACAACAATACCATGTCTTATATGTATTTCCAATGAATGTTTTCTTGCATTCTTTGCCATTCACAACTATTGGGCAAGATGGGTAGCAAGATGTATCTTGCCTAATGAATTTGATGGTGGCTTTTATCATCATTTCCAAGGGTTGTTTCATTTGATTACATTTTTCCAAGACACTTGGAATTGTGTGTGAATGTGATTTATTATTGTATGTCAATAACATTGGCAATGATGGTATGCCAAACTCTACTCCTCTCATCTTGGACTGTAGGGCTTTAGCTTCAAGTATAGATGGCTTTATTGTTAATATGGTTGCAACTATGGTATTGATTACCTTTCCCTTGAATTCATAAACACACCCATTTCTTATAGCAAGGACAACAATATTTTTAGAATCTTTCAATGACTTTATCCGTTCCCTGTCATTTATTGAAATGGGTCCCCACAAATTTACATCTATTGGTGCTAGTGACATGTCCATTAATGTGACAATTGGAACCTTACTTGCATCCTTTCATTGAACTTTTTAGATATCTGTAACGCTGATTACAACACCAATAATATCAACCAATGTATTGTTGTTGATGTTTGCAATGTTATTAATTTGCCTAAAATTATATTGAACACTCCCAACAGCTAACTCATCATCACAACATTTCAATATTGAAGAATGGTCAAGAGTGATTTCCATGTGGCTATTCAACTTATTGTATTGCTTGTTTGTCTCGTTAATTGAACCTTTTGAAATTGTATAGTAGCCACCTATTTGCACTTGGTCATAGTGCAATTCTACAATGTCATTGAAGCAAACCATTCTGGTTTATGTGCCTTCATGGTCTAATATGTCAAAGGTGAAAACCTGACCACGACCTCAATTGATACTAAATTGTCTAAGCTACTTTTTTGTTGTCACCCTCCCTTTGATTGTCCATCTGGTTTGATATGGATTTAAATATTTTATATGGTTGATACTCTCGGGTAGTGGTAGGTCCCTATGAGGCCTATGGATGCCAAATTTGGTCCTTTAATTGGGCAAAAAATTTGTGTTGTCTTGCAACATTTGTTCCTCTTAAGACTTATATGGATACCTTAGTTTTCCAATGTTTTGACTATCTTGCTGCATAATTTGTAGGCTCAAGATGATTATGGTCCAATTTAAAGAGGTTACAATGACATATAATTAATTATGTATAAATAAATTAAAATATGTATATCAATGAAGATTGAGTATGGGATTGGCTACCTAGAATCTCCTATGGCTTGACAAACATAATTTATCAATGTTACTATAGATTTTATTTTCAGCGTGTCTGAGAACAATATATGATTGGATTTCTCTATAAAAATTGCTAATTGCATTTATTTTCCATCAGCTAAGACAATCTTGTATTGTTCCCTTTGATCTTCAAGGATAGGAATCCTTTTGAATGATAAGATTTGCAAAATTGGATTTATAACAAGATCTCAAGCATTCATTGATAGAATTGCATTGGTAGTCAATGATGCTTCCATTATAGGTTCCTAAAAGAAGAAGTTTCACTTATATACTTTTTTGTTAAGGTGTGAATTTGTTAATTTATTAGCTTTATAAATGTATAAATTTTTTCTAGTGACATATAGTTCAATATTGTCTTATGCATGTACAAACATATACATATGCATATATCAAAGAATATCGATAAGAGAAATTAGCTGCAAAATACAGACTTATACATGCAAACATATGTTTTGAGATATAAGAATTGTTTTGCATGCGTGAAGTATATTTGTTGAAGGATTATAAATGAATTCTTGTAAATGTAATGAATGATAACTTACTCCATTGGTGCTCCCTTCTTGGTTTGAACACGTTGACCTCATATCCTTTGACATGGTATTCTATCAATTTTTGGATACATATTTGTATAGAAAAGGTGTTAGTTACATAGGTAATATGTGTTTATCAAATAAAAAATACTATATTAAGTTTGTTTGTGTGCGCACATGCATGCCATACAAAAATATGAAAGCAAAAATTTGAATAGGTGTAAAATATTTTCTCCTTAGGATTGATTGATAATTCAAAGGAGGAATGATCGATAACTCATATTAGTTGTGTTCCCTTCATCATTTGAAGCTTTGGTCTTTTCATGGTTGGATTTTTCAAAACTTGATTCTGTCGACATAGTATCCTGTATGAATAACAGACAATCAATAAAAATCAAATGTGCTTATCTAGCAAGAATTTGGATGCATTATATGTGTAAAGAGTACGTGTCAGTGAAATGTATTGAGGATATGTGAAAAGAGAACGTGATTCCTAAAAACCTTATTTTGTGTCCATATATATAGCTTTTGAACCCTGACCTTAATTAAAAAGTGTAAATACAATAGATGTGCTACCATCAAAGTACCAAACACTTATTGATATTAATAAATAAGGTCAATATATCAAGTTGTACATAGTTTCAAAATAAAGGCTAGTGTACAAATAATCAAATCAGTATGAAATCTATTAGAAAAAGTATCAAAAGCTGCTTTGTTTTGTTTCAGGTCTTCCCCCTTAATTTGATCTAGGGTAAACTTTAGGGAGCTACAGGTCAAAGATACACGTCGAATTGGATATCCTAAGATCAATATTCTTTATGGACTCTTTAGTTCCCTTAATTCATGGGATCATGCATGTGAACAAAAAGGATCACATTTTCAAGAAGACAATTCAACTTAAACTGAGTGTTGTATAATAAAAAATGGGCTTGATATAAGAATACATCACTAAGTTGCAGTAGCTCTAGAAACATCAGTATTCACTCCACTAACTAAGGGTCTAGGCAAATGGATTACATTCTAGAAACAATAATTATAGGTAGATTCTACACTGTGCTAGCTATATTGATTCCTTGGGAGTCTAGATGAATTGATGAAATTCTTGGGATAATATTTATGCATGAGGATTTTCAAAATTCAACATTATTAATGTCAATGCAAAGTGATTCATGATAGAGATTTTGACCAAAAGTATCCCATTAATAGCTCAACTTTCATGGGCAATAATTCACAAAATCCCATGAGAAAATGATTTTTTTTGGGAAATCTAAAGTTTACTTCGAAATGTCTATTATAGGAGAGTAAAGAATAGAATAGTTTTCATTTGTCCCTATATTTATTATAGAGCAGAATGGAGGATAATAAACATTGATTAACATGATTAATTATTAGTTATTGATAGTTGCAATTTTTGGATTATATCTTGAAATCTATATGCAAAATTGTATGATTGAACCCACATAGAAAATCAAGTCCAGAAGAAAATTATATAAATTTTAATATTGTTTAATAGATCTAAACATTATAGTATTCAAAAATTTCTAGCTGGTTAGGAAGCCTCAGATATCAAGAATAACAACCAAACAGTCTACACTGAGTCATTGCTAAAAGTAAGAGATTGTGAAAGCCAATTTCCTCATTAATCCATCACCTTTGATTTGATTAACATTCTACCTATCACATTGTTCAAGCATTAATAATAAATTCACTTTCATGTGGTTGAAATGGTAACTATGTTAACCGTTACAATCTAGTGGCATACAAAAAAAGAATAACACCATTAAGAAGATTTCTTTGATAACAAACTTCTGATGTAGGATTGCGTTGAACCAAAAATGATTGCATTAATGGCGAGAAATAGGAAAATTCATTTCACTTAATAAGAAAACATGATCCATGGAATTTGGAGTATAGACCTGTACCCAATAAGAAGAAAATCAAAGCAAAAATGTTGCAGTCACAGACACAATGCCTTATTGCCAAAACCCACTTCATCGTCACATAGTGGCAGGTTCAAATCTAGCAATAGTGGAGTATATCCCTCGGGCCTTAAGCTAGAAGTTGTGCATACTTCATCATCAACGACCGATGAGGATGAATCACAATGTGTTTAGATCAAAAGCAAATTGTGGAAAGTTTTGTCTCGACCAATTATAGGTCTCTTCATCTTTATCTCGTGCACAACTTCTCTTGAATGACTTTTGTTTCCTTAAAACATCAAGCACTTGTCCTTCTAAATACCTCTTCTTAAGTGCCTTTTCGGAAATGTTCATATTCATATCAATGCTATTTCTAACATCCTCCGCTTTGTTAAAGGGTACGCTCCTCCTAGTGTTATTGGTACTATTATTAGCAGTCTTATGACTGCTCCAGGACTCTATGGTGCTACTTAGACTAGTGCTCCTATCATCACAAGGAACAAAGGCAAAATTATTTTCTTCCTTGGCACCTCTGAGAGTTCTGGCTGCAGTATCATATGCTCTCGCTACTTCCTCTGCTGTATCAAATGTCCCAAGCCATACACGGGTTTTCTTCCACAGATCTTCAATTTTTGCAGCAAATCTTCCCCATAGCCTTTTTCTGACTCCAATGAAATGAGATTCCTTGTAGGCAGCAACAGATCTAGCTTCCTTTTTCGCTACACGCTTTGGTTGTGCCATCATTGTCAATCAAATGGCAAGATTATTATAAAAGTACGTTCAGAGTCAGAGACTTATCGATGTGAAGTGAACCCAAAATAAGAGGATCTTCAGCTGATCTAGAGACATCCCACAACCAGGTTGTCTGGTTATCAAAATCTTTTCAGTAATCTAAATCTAATGCATCAGTGTTTCAAATATGGGTACTATGGTTTCAAAGGGACATAAAATATGGTTCACCTTCAAGAGGTCAACCGACCTAACATAGATACCGACAGATTCTTGGCATTCCATGCACTGTCCAATATGAATTTTGGCTCCTCCCATTTTGTTGCAGGGATCTCCAAATTGTCAATGCCATTTTCTGGGCTTCTATCCAAAATATCAGCATTACTAGGGTGGGCACAAGATGCCTGGAATGTTGAGGATGCTTGTGGGTAGAAATTGAAAGTATCATATGTAGGAGGTCACAGAGCTCAAGGTATGGTAGGGAAAGGACAACGAAAAGACTAAGAATGGTGAGGCTTGATTATCTCATACTTCTAAAGCTTTCTCATAGACATCCAATCATTAGTCTATTCTATATAGGTAAAGTGGAATAAATTATAGTGCTTTTAACTATAGAGTGTGAATGGTGGTTTCAACTTATAGCCTTTCATACCATGATCACACAAATCACACTTGTGTGGGAAAAAAAAGACACTTTTTCTCTATAAAATTGGCTACCATAGTCATTGATTACGTGATTCATGCTCTCATGCCTTGCTTGGCACTTGTGTTATGTCAGCTAATTTGGTTGTGAATAAGACCCTTCATGATTTTTTTCCGACATTATTTGGTCCTCCTTGAATGTGTATAAAGTTGTGCCCAAAGAATGAATAGGTGATCAAAGGGATCGGACAATAATTATGTTCTATTTAAGTGGAAAAGGCTCCTAAATTAAGCATTTGAAGATTGCTAGATGAAACTCACATAGGATATTAGTTTTCCAGAAACTAGTACTTGTTCTAGAAAGAGGTGCAAGAGGTATGCCAATAGTTTTTTTTTAAAGAAAAGACAAATTAAAGAGATGTAAATTTAAAGAAGATAAACTATAGTAGGGATTATTTGGTATTGGGATTGGAGAAGGTTAAATTGTTGATTACACTTATAGCAACCACAAGAGTAAATGCATAGATATAAGAACCCATGTAAGGTTTAAAGTAAATGACAAATGAATGGCTCATATAAAGTCCAAATACTACCACACTATCAAACCATGACATGACTTTCTTCCATCGATGGAAGGATGATAATTCTCATGACTTTACAAATGGGAAATGAAGTGCATACTTCATAGATCCTAATTTAGAGTGTCTTTAACAAAAATATGTAGTCTAGTATTGTGCATTTTCTTGTCTATTTATTTATCCTCTTCTTTGTCTTTTCTCAAATTCTCTGCAATGTTCCCACAACTTCTCATCACTCTGGTAATAGTTGTTTAATTTAAGAAATAGATTAATATTTAATTTACATAGTACAACAATAAAAAAATAAAGATAATCAAAATATAGAAGTAATACATTCAATTATGTGTTTCACTCTTAAATAATTTATATTACAAATATTTATGTGTTTTACTACTAAAGATTACATCCACATAAAAGTAGGGAAATATATTACATTCAATTATAGGAAACCACATTGTATCACTAAGTTTTCCTCCATCTCTGAACTTCTTTGAAATTGGTTTAACATAATTTCCATTGAGAAATACTCTCTCTCTCTCTCACACACACACACACACACACACACACAAATGATGATGATGTTTTAGGTATTAAAAACTATATTTTGATGTGTAAATAGCATATGATGATTTACAAAAAGGGGTACCAAAATACATATTTTGGCAGTACCTTTAAGTATATCTCTATACATTTTAAAATAGTCTTGGTCACCAAGTAATTCATTAAAGGAGACCAATTCATTTCTTAATAACATCAAGCCATTACAAAGCATAAAAATAAAAAATATTTTTAATATATCTAAAAGTATAAGATTATAATATTTATCTTTAAATTATCTAACTACTCTCTATTATACTATATGAATATACTAGTATATAGCTTAAATATTATTTTAAATGTAAATGTATATTTATATACTAATAAATCTACATTTATTATTATATATAGTTCTACATTTATTATTTAAAATAAATCTATAATTAATAATAAACTTCTTTAATTAAAATAACAAGAACTAGCACTATCAAATGAGAATTTTATTGTTACTTATCAATTCTAATTATAATATATTATTCTAATTTTCTAGAATTCCAAGTTAATTTTCTATACCTATAGTCAATCATATACAAATTATACTTTGAAAAAACAAATAACATTCAATTGCTACAATAATAAATTTATACTACCTAATATAGAGTATGCAAGATAATTGGTCTATCATGTAAGTACAACATTCAAGCCTTACACCTCCCTTTGGCCTTGGGAGAAATATATTAAGACTTAAATTTATCTAAAAATGAAAAATGATTATATTCTTTGGAAATCTAAAGAGAGATCAAATATAATAAATATATTTATCATTGTTAACATCCAAGCAATGGACTCTCCTTTACTTCCCTTCAAATGTCTCAAGATGCCTTTCTAACATGAGGACATGTAAAAGTATCTAACATTTTGTATGTTTGAGAACTTAAATTTGAGGTGGAAGAACTATGCGCCTTTTCAGATATCAAAGCTTCTATTTGTAAACAAAAAACTAAAACATGTATCTTACCGAGACTTGCAAAATTGAGTTGTCTATATGATCCAAAAACCTTCCCAATTGGAACTCATATGTTGTCATATATGATCCAAATGCCTCTACTCTTTGACACGATTTAGAAAACCTAAACGTGACACATAATTTCAGAGAAAAAACATTATTTGGGCCCAAGTTTGCTTTATATTATGTCTGTGAATTTAGAGAAAGGATATTGCGTCCATCCAAGCATAATAGGTAGAGCTATTTTTCAGACACATGAGTTTTTGAGATGTAGCTACAACTCTGTTCCAGACATGAACCCAAAATGTGGAAGTATAGACAAGGTACGTGAATAGTTTAATAGGATGGTTCAAAGAAATGTGGTTTGAAATGACCTCCAGATATGCACAAATTGGATTTGCATTAGTTAGAAAAGTTATGGAAAATTTAAAGAAAAATGTGATCACAAAATGTACATCGAACTTTTCTAGCATCCTTATTGCTTGTACCAAAATAAGCTTTGATTTTCTCCACCACTGCTACTAAAACAAAATGTGTTAAAACAACTATTTATTTATTTATTAATTGTTTTCTATATCTGCTAGTGCTGGTTGGAAGAAATGGATATTTTCTTAGAAATTTTGTTCATGTAGGGTATTCACTTGGTTTTCCAATTACTCAAATTACATTGTGCATCCATTGAGTTGGAAATAATAGTTTTCTTTTCCAATATTAGTTTATTGTAATGAATGGTAGTAAAGCTTTCATGGATTTTGTCTCCAGGTATTGCTAATTATCGATGTACTTCAAGTTTCGGGTTTTAGTCACATTAGTGGCTTGTATCTATTTATTAAGAGTGAATTTTCTTTTCTTTTTCTTATTCATTGATTTTTAAGGAACTATAATTGTCATATGTCACTCTTGAAAGGTTGTAATTACAAAGTGATCACACATTTCTTTGCACAAATGTCACTAGCACACATTTCATTAACGAGTTGGATGACTTTATTCCTTTCAATGACACCCCCACCTCTCACTAAGCACCTTCTTTCAACTAGCAACAATATCTGAGAACCTTGCATAATCTACGCAGAGCCTACTGGTAATAGGAGTAGTGCATGTAGAGCCTCAACATGGAAGCCTTTACCCTCACACTCCCAACCAATATATGAAGAATTCTAATCTAAGCCTATCCACCTTTTATAAGCCATTGCCTATTCTCTTTTTGTAAATTGCACTTTAGTTTGTACTTTGCGAGTTTTCATATTTGCAGCAAGGTTTCTATGATACTTCAAATAAACCTGTTTGTATTTCGCTTTTTCTATAAACATATTCTTCCACTCCATAATAGAAATCACTTGGAGGGCTTTTCTAAAAAAGCTCCCTCTAACAAACACATACAAAATATTGTCAAGAAGCTCTTGATCAAAACGTAAGGGCTTTACTCTAGTATTTGAAACTTTCGATGCCATCTTCTTCACATCCACCTGCAACATTATTATCTCTTCATACTTGCCTCTTGCAGTATAGTAACCTTGTACCAAAGAAAAAAGAGTCTGTAAATTAGGCTAATATCCTAGCTTTTTCATCTTCTTTAAAGCCTTCTCTGCATCATGCATTAGCTATTTCTTGTAGAAGTCTATCACAGAATTCCAATCATGCATACCAACAACATCTTCTTGATCATCTTTTACTTCCTCTAGCAAACAGACCCTCAAATCTCACTTACTTTGATTTGTAAATTTTGTCAGGGACTGGTAGTTATTTGTTGATGATGCAATCTTAATGTCTTTCATCTCTGTGAAGAGATCTAGACCACCATGCAGGTCCCTGTCTAACACACGTAACTCAATTAGATCATCATAGCAGCTGACATTGAGCTGAAGTCCTACCTTCCTAACTTCCTTCAGAAGTATAGCAACCTCTATAGGTCATCATGATTTGCAGTAAGCTTTCAGGAGTGAAGAATAAGCTCGAGCTCCTACTGGAACCTCAACTGCAGTTACTTCATGTGCCTTTTCTATCCAACCCAATGCAATACAAACATCAATCACTTGAGCACTAGGAGAATTTTTTGTGGAAACAGAGCCTTCCTCCTGATGTACTTTGATAAGAAAATCAGCCAAATCAGAAACCTTATCCACTTCCAAGTAGCCTTTCACGAGTTGCATATGCTTTCTCATTTGGAATAAGTATACGATTTTCTAGGTTAATAAGCTCTCCAAAACTAGCTTCTATTGTGGATTGCATAAGCGAATTCTCAGCTCTGGCCCTGCACATGAGATCAGTTTGTATTTTTCTAGATTCTAAAGATCCTCCTAACTATTTAGGGCCTTTTTAATCATAATGGAGGCTATTTCTTGTAGCTTATCTTGAACCTAAGGCGTATTATTCAGCTCTGTACTAGACCTATGTGGATTCATCTCTACAACTGACAATATTGATTTGGCTGTAGTGAGAGAGCTCTGAGCTACCTTTGCATGTTTTAACATTCCTAGTATAACATCAGAGACAACATCAAGATCACCGAAGTTAAAAAATTCCAAAAGAAAAGGATAAATGAATATATAGATTGTATTTACAGGCTTAATTTAAATGAACAAGGACATTAAATTTGGAGACTTCCAACTTTCTAAATAATGAAAGGGATAAACAAACAAAGAGATGAATTCAAAAAAGCAAAAGGTAAAAAATGGAAAGCCAACCTAAATTTCCCAATCTCTTAACAAATAGATGCCTTCATGCATGACACCTATGACAATTCAATACGTTCCCATGCCCATTGCGTGAATTAAACTTAAACTCACGCATTTCAAACACACACAAACACACACAACTAAAACAAAACAAACAATAAAATCACCTTTTGTTCTGCCATTTTTGCCCCTATCTCAACATTTTACTCATATTTTCACCCAAACTCACCTGGTCAAAACCAAAAAACAAGAATCTCAAAGCTTTTGTAGAATTGCAGGAGTTTTCATTAATTTTACTTTTACATAGTTTTGTGGTCTTCAGTTGCTTAAAGTTATTATACTAGAAAATTCATTAATGGATGCTCAGTGGTTTATAGTAGCTAAAAAAAGGTGAACAATTTAGGGGCAACTTAGGATATGCCAATTTATTGCAGAGCCATGACATTGGTAGGGGTGGTGATATTTTTGCATCCCATGATATTTATGCATGCAAGACAACTTTGTTTTGACAAGTAGTATGATTCATTCTATAACCTTTTGAGCCTCAACTCTCAAACCATGAGTGCGTTTCATAAATAAAAAAATGTGTAAGGTGCAGATTATAATTGATCTGATCGAATCTTTGATGATAAGATTGGACTGATCAATTATTGCTTTCCAATGCACTCTCTGTGTACCTTTAATTACAAGCCATTCAATGTTGTCTGGAACCATTATTGACAAGAGGACAAACCATCTTTTGGCCATCTAAAACCATTTATGAGCAATAGTTTTCATGTGTGAGACAAATTCCGATTTCAAGCAATCTCATAGGGACAGCTTATTGGCTAATTACCAAACTTACATAATTCTGAAGGATCCAATGAATATTGGTGTGGAAAATAATTCTCTAGTGGACTCAACTCGGTATAGTGTAATAAAGAATATTTGTGTTGTTAGTACCATGCATATTGAGTGAATTTTTTTGAAGGTTGAACAAATATATGTACCGACATAACATTATAGGAGATACATTTAATTTTATTAGGTTCTTTATTGGTCATTGTTGAGATTGGGCAATATAGTTGGAACAAAATATTTCCTAGTCTTAATAAGGTTTACTATATAAAGATATAAATGTTTGAGCTAAGTATTTGAGGTTGTGTGAATATCAAGCATTTGGAAATGGAAATATGTGACTATTATTGAGAAATCATTCCATCCTCTACTAAGCGTAGGCTTCTTTTTGGCATGAGCTGGTAAAAAAACACAACAATGAATATTAACATCTATTCTAAAGCAATTTCTCCTTCATTCTAGATGTCTTAGATATGGATTGTTAATTAGAAGACTATTTCTGTTGGAATTCTTTACAATAAATGAGGAGGGGGGGGAGTGAATCAGTTATCCAAGGTCCAAAACTACAAATAAAATTTTTTAGTGCTTAATAAACCCATATCCATAAAACTATAACATGCATGCATCCATTAGATCATACAATATCTTAACTTAGTAGGTTACTGTGCTTGGTCAAGATAACTTTGTAGTAATGTAAACATGAAATACCATAAACACATTCACACAATTTGACACAAGGATTTTACATGGAAACCCAATTTGGGAAAAACCACCACTAACATGTTACCCAATTTCACTCTTCTAAAGTGATGCCCTGTGAAAGGCCAACCTTGTTAAAGGTTACAATACACACTGTTAAATGTGACCTAGTTAGAGGATTAAATAATCCTATTAAGAGTGAGCCTTGTTAGAGGCCCTCATAACATTCCATTAGAATTCCACCTAGTTAAAGGATTTACAAATGATTTTTAGGTCAGCCTTAATCCAAAGGATTTATCCACATTGGTACAATTGTTAGAAAGTAACAACATGAGTTGATCTAATAAAAACTTACAACTCACTTGCAAATTATAGATCTCTAGTTCAATCCTCCATTCTTCTTGGCATTCATTCTCTTTAGCTCTGACAACTTGTTCACCCTTCAAGCATTCATCCTCTTAAACCTTCTTGCTCTGTATGCCAACTATAGTCTCTTTTGTTTGGCCACTAGATAAAGCAACACCATAGACTTCTTGTCTTCCTTAGGTTCTTGCACATGACAATCTTTTCTTTTGGTCAACTATCTCTATAAATGACATAGGAAGGGATGAAATAACTAGGGCCAAAGGAACATCCATCTATCCAAGCTACCTACGAGAGTAAACACAATGAAAAATAATACAAATAACAACAAGCAAGGAGATAGAGGAACAAATGCTTATAGATTCATCAAAATATCAATATACATGTCCAGTTGTAAGGCCTTCTAGGTTATAACCAACATTACAATCAGACTTCAATCCTCAATGATAAACTTTGCATTCTAATTTTTCTTTTGCTCTTCCTACTCTACCATCCTCCTAAAACTCTACCCAAGACCCCTTTAAATACACGCATGACCACAAGTCATCCTATTACAAACACCAACTAATTAAACCCTTACATTAAGCCACAAGTCAGCTCTCAACAAATACCTATCACAAAATTAAATGTAACAGTTAGTTTCAACAAGAAACCATACACAAAAAAATCGGTAAAACAAAGGACTAAACAAAATGTTGCAATA
The DNA here is from genome assembly GCA_028749045.1 of Cupressus sempervirens. NCBI lineage: Eukaryota > Viridiplantae > Streptophyta > Pinopsida > Cupressales > Cupressaceae > Cupressus > Cupressus sempervirens. Next base: position 440,041,547 of record CM053788.1, read on the forward strand.
TGGAAAATTTAGTAACCAAAGGAACTCAACAACCAAAGGAACTCGACAACCAAAGGAACTCAACAAACACTCCAAACTCGTTAACCAAAGAGAACTCGAAAACCAAAGGAACTCGACAACAACTATGAACTCAAAAAACATAGAGAACTTGGTCACCAAAGGATAACTCAACAACAACTACAAACTTGAAAAACAAAGAGAACTCAACAATACAAGGCATTGCAACTTGACAACAACTAAGAAACTTGGTGAACATACATGATACCAATACAACCCAGGATGCTCTTGCATAAAAAAACCAGGGTTGAAAGAAATGATTCTCTTGAATCATTGAGATGTCACAACCTGAGCTGAATCCAACTTAGATTGGAAAATCCAAGTAGCATCTTCAACTGGTTTGGTCTTCCACTTTACTAAATACTCATAGTAATCTTTTCCTCTTGTGATCTTACCAACTCTCTGATCCAATATTTGTTCAACCTCTCCAATTTGCTTCTTAGGATAATTATCCAATACAAAAACTTCATCATCTAATTCATGATATTTATAAAAATCATCAATATTGAATATAGAAGATATATCCATGTCATTAGGTAACTTAACTTCATAAGCATTACCACTGCCAAAATTTCTTAAGATCTTACAAGGTCCAAACTTCTTCATCTTCAACTTACTATATGTTCCCATAAAAAAATTTCCTTTCTTCAAATGAACCATCACCTTATCACCAATCTCAAAATCATGATGTCTTCTAGACTTATCAACATTCTCCTTATACTTCAAATTACTTTGTTCCAATATTAACTTTACTTCCTCATGAAAAGACTTCATAAAATCAAGAAACTCTTCTCCTGCAACACTTCTCTTCTCTTCACCAACAATACCCCTTAAATATAATATGGTTGTATTCCAATAACAATCAAAAAAGGTGTTTTCATTTTACTCCTATTCACAAAATTGTTATATGCAAACTTAGCTTATGCTAATACTAGCTCCCAATTACTTGGCTTGTCTCCAACTAAAAATCTCAACAAATTACCCAAGCTTCTATTCATAACCTCTGTTTGTCCATCTATTTGTGGATGGAATGTAGAACTAAACTTCAACTCAGTACCCATCGTCTTCCACAAAGTCTTCCAAAAGTAACCAACAAACTTGCTATCTCTGTGAAGAAAATCTCAACAACATGCTGAACATCTAATGTCTTTTTAAAAGAAATAAAATGAGCCATCTTAGTAAATCAATCCACAAAAAAAAAAAATAGAATCATACCCCTTGGACATCTTAGATAATCTAAGGAAAAAATCCATACTGATGTCACTGCAAGGTCTCTCTAGAACAAAAATAGGTGTATACAATCTAGTAATTTGACTTACTCCTTTTGCAACTTGATGAACTACACAACTCTTTACAAATGTCTGAACATCCTTATACATCCATGAACAATAATACATATTATCCTTCAACAAACTCATTTGTCTTATCATTTCCAAAATGTCCAACCAATCCACCACTATGTCTTTCCTTAATCAAATTCAACCTCATAGAACTCTTAGGAATACACAACTGAATACCCTTAAGCAACATAGCTTCTTGAATAAAATATTCATCAAACTTACTTGGTTGTTCTATCAAACTAGGTTGTTTGTACTCTCTCCACATCTCAAAAAAATTAGGTTCAATATCATACAACTCCTTCATCTTGGTCAACAAAGAACATCTTCTACTTAATGCCTCAACAACTTGGTTAGTGACTCCACTCTTATGCTTAATCACAAATGTGAAACTATGCAAGTACTCAACCCACTTCATGTGTCTTTGATTCAACTTATGTTGACTTTCCAAGTACGGTAAGGCTTTATGATTAGTATACAACAAAAATTCCTTAAGAATCAAATAATGTCTCCACTTCTTCAAGGCTTGAACAATAGCATAAAACTCTTGATCATACACAAAATACTTCCTTTTAGCATCATTCAAATTCTCACTAAAGAAAGCAATAGGTTTATCTTCTTGACTCAATACAACTCCTATTGCACTAACACTTGTATCACATTCAACTTGAAATACCTTATTAAAATTAGGAAAAGACAATACAGGTAACTGAGCAACCTTTTGTTTCAAAGTCTCAAAACTATTATCAGCTCCATGTGTCCACTTGAATTACTTTTTATCTCCTTTCATTGTCTCAGTCATAGCATTACAAAAATAACTAAAATTCCTTACAAACCTCCTAGAAAAACTAGCCAAACCATGAAATGATCCTACCTCACCCACATTCTCAAGTGTACACCATTCCAAAATTACTTTAACCTTCTCAAAATCCATTCTCAAACCATCAACTAAAATCCCAAATCCCAAATATACAATCTCTTCTTGCATAAAAGAATAGTTTTTTAAGTTAATCATCAACTTCTCCTCTTTCAATCTTTGCAATACTTGTCTAACATGCTCAAGAGTTTCTTCCTTAGTCTTTCTGAATATCAGAATATCATCCAAATAAACAATCACAAACTTAGCCAAGAATCTTTTGAGAACTTCATTCATCAACGTCATGAGAGTACTAGGTGCATTAGTCAAACCAAAAGGCATTACCAACCATTCATACAAACTATCTTTTGTCTTGAAAGTAGTCTTCCATTCAGATATGATGATAGCCACTCTTCAAATTAATCTTGGTAAAATACTTTACTCCACTCAAAAAATCCATTATGTCATCCATCATTGGCATAGGAAACCTATATTTCACTATGATCTTGTTGACAGCTTTGGAATCAATACACATTCTCCATTCTCAATTTTTCTTAGGTGCTAATACAATAGGTACAACACATGGACTCAAAATTTATGTGATCAAACATTTTTGCAACAACTCATGCACTTGTCTGTTAAGTTCTTCATTTTTAGTAGGTGTCAATCTATATGGTGCTTTGTTTGGAAAACTAGCTCCAGGAATCAAATCCATGTAATGACTTATACTTTTCATTGGAGGTAAACCATCAGGTATATCCTCTACAACAATATCCTTATACTTATTCAAAAATATTGTAATTTCCATTGGCACTCGATCAATACTACCAATTTTTGTTGTCACTCGGTTACCACTAACTTATGTCACTCAGTTGCTATCGATTGCCCCTTAGTTATCACTATTTTTTGATGCTTGACTACTACTGAACAATTTGGTCTCCTAGGAATTACAAAAAAATAGATGTTTCTTCTTCATTTCCTTTTCAAATTGCTTTCCATTAACCATGCAAATTCTCATAGTAGTACAATTAATCTCATCTAGAGTTTCAATCAAAGGCAACAATATTTTCTTTTTCCCATTCACCCAAAGAGTATATTGATTCAACCTTCCATCATAGATAGCATATCTATCATATTTCCAAGGTCTACCCAACAAAATATGACAACAATCCATAGGCATATTATCACACAAAACTTCATCAAAATAATGTCCAATCTAAAACTTCACAATACATTGTTCACTTACCAATACCTTGTGCTCATCTTTGATCCATGAAACATGATAAGGTTTAGGATGCTCCAACCTCTACAACTGCAACTTTATAACTGATTCTTTTGATGCTAAGTTTGTAGAACTTCCACTATCAATGATCACCTTGCAACATTTCCAGCCATCTTACATATGGTCTTGAAAATACTTTTCCTCAAAACAAGTTCCTCATCACTTCCCTTATTACATAAGGTTCTTCTCACCATTAGATTTTCTCTAGCCTCAGGTCTAGTAGGTGAACCCTTAGTGTCTCCTTTAAGCACAACATTTTTTTTACCTTGCCCACTTTTAGAGGATCTATATTCAAAATATCTATGCCCTTCTTTGCCACATCTGAAATCATTACCATGAAAACCACCTCTAGAATAAGAATTACCTCTTCCTCAGTAAGAACTAGTACCTCCTTAGTAAGAATCACCACCTTTCCACTTGGTCTTGCCTTTATCATCATTATTCCATTAAAATTTTCCTTTATCTCACACATAATTGTCAGATCTTCTACCTTCTCTATAAGATCTACCTCTGGCTTTTTGGAATCTACCACCTCTACCTCTTTGTTTTTGTTCATGCTTCTTTGTCAAGATCTCCTCATCTTTCAAGGCATATTGATATGCTTCCTCCACACTTTCCAATTTCATAAAACTTATCACATCATGAATCCCAAATCTCAATCCATTTATGTACCTTGCAATTTTATCAACATCATCATCCACATGTCTAGATTTGATTTTTGATCTATAGAATTCCTTTGTATACTCCTTCACATTCATGTCTCTTTGTCTCAAATTGTGCATCTTTCTCAACAAGCTAACTTGGTAATCAACAAGAAGGAACTTGTTCTTTACCTTGTTCACCAACTTCAGCCAAGTCTTGATCTTTTCCTCTCCTCTCCTTTGTCTATCAGTTTTCAAATTCTCCCATCACAGTGAAGCATGACCTTTCAATATTATCAGGAATATTTTCATAGTCAAAGAACTTCTCCATTTTAGAGATCCAATCAAACACAAGATTGGTATCCAATTTTACATCAAAAGGAACAAATTCTACAACATGTTTTAATTTTTTTGTAGATAATACTCTCAACAACCTTGCCTCATCTTGATCTTCTTCAGGTTCTTTATTAGGGTTAGGTGTTTCTACTTCATCATCACTCACATATCAAGATGCACTCCTCTTCTCTAGACTATCTCCACAACATCTAATCTGGCTCTATTTTTCTCAATGTATCTAATATTTCATTGCCATGATTTCTTCTACCTCCAACCATCTTTACAATCAGGTTCCTATAAGATTGTAACCCTCTACAAGTTATAGGTCAAATCCACAAATTTGCAACCCTACAACCAAATTCACGTAGGGTTTAGTCCAATCTCCATAAGGATGAACCTAGTTCTAATACCACCTAACATAGGGAGGGATGAAATAACCAAGGCCAAAGGCACACCCAGCTATCCAAGCTGCCTGCAAGAGTAAACATAGCAGAAACCAACACAAATAACAAAAACTAAGGAGATAGAGGAACAAATTCTTATAGATTCATCAAAATATCGATATACATGCCTAGCTATAAGGCCTTCTAGGTTACAACTAGCATTACAATCCTACTTCAATCCTCAATGATAAACTTTGCATTCCAACTTTGCTTCTGCTCTTTCTACTCTACTACCCTCCTAAAACTCTACCTGAGACCCCTTTAAATACATGCACAACCACAAGTTAGCCTATTGTAAATATGAACTAATTAGACCCTTACATTAATCCACAAGTTGGCTCTTAGAAAATACTTATCGCATAATTAAATGCAAAGGTCAGCTCCAATAAGAAACCACACATAGAAAACTCAGTAAAAGGACCAAACTAAAATGTTGCAATACAGTGAACTCAAAAACCAAATGAGCTCAACAACCAAAGGAACTTGGAAAATACTTCAAAATCAACAACCAAAGAGAACTCGACAACCAAAGGAACTCGATAGAAATTGCAAACTCAACAAACAAAAAGAACTCGACAATGAAAGGATAACTTGACAACAACTATGAACTCACTAATACAAGGCATTGCAACTTGGAAATAACTAAGAAACTTAGCAAAAATATAGGATAGCAATGCAACCCAAGATGCTCCTACATCAATTAATAGAGAGTTTAGTTCTTTTTTTGCTTAACCACAATCATCCATTTTAGGGTTAGGTAAAAATTTAATGAATCCACCCACTTTTCTATTTTAGTTCCTCTAGAAACTTCCTCTACAATCTTCCTTGGATTCACCTCAAAATGGTTTACCTTGAATTCTATGCCACCAACTCATCATAGTTATCTTCCACACACTTCACATAATTCAAGAAATCAAATTAGTCAGCCCAGATTCGTCAAATCTTTGATTTAACACTTTTTGTTGTCACTCAACACTTACAATATTTTGTCACTCAACCAACACTAGTTCACTTAGCCAACAGTTAGGTTTACTGATGCTCAAAACCAACTAAGCTTTACTCATCATATACTAACTTTCACTAGGCTTCCAATATTTTTCTTCTTTTCTTGGAACCTATTGATTTTCACTCAACTTCTACTATTGTTTTCTTGGCTTGCATTGTTTGCTCTACAAGGCTTGATAGACACTTTTCTTCACTCAATCTTCTTCTAGTCTTTTCTTGAGTAATCTTTCATTATAGACTTTAAGTAGATAAACAATACACTATAGTATCAATGTCTTACTTAGTTTTATTGCTCCTTTTATATACTTAAATAACTCAACCTTTCTCTAGATTCTCTTGTTATCTTCTCTTTTCAAATTCTCTTCATCAACTAACGAAATGATCACATTCAAACCAAAAAACTATTGTCTCACCAAAAAGTAGCAGGTTTGATATCATTGACAAAATAATGATTGTTCCATGATAATTTCTACACTTTAAACAATCTCTTTTCAACAATTTTAATAAAATTGGAATCAATTTGGAAAGGACATTGTGTGTTTATTGGTAAATAATATGACAGGTTCATAGTTTAACTAGAAAAAGATATAATTTGCATCAAGAGTAATTGCAATCATGTGGAAGGCTAAACACTTATGATTTTGTCAATATTTTTATAAACCATTCATAGTAGGAAGTGATTTATATATAGTTGTACAATTCCTCTACTTATTGAATCCATGATTAACAAGTTGTAATTTCTAGAAGCATATTTGAAACACTATTGGTTGTAATAAAAAAAAACCTATTGTAATGACACATTCTTATAATCAAGCCTAATTATGAGGCATAAGAAATTGTTAGAATTTGTAAAAACTTAAAAATATAGTGATTTATAATCAACATGAATTGGGTAGGAATTATTGAAGTGCATTTGAGTAGCTGTCGTGTGAAATTGCTAATGGAAAAAAGAGGTTGGTGACACATGTAGTGGCATATGACATGCATTTCCATCCTAATAACCATGTGAACAAAAACCTCTTGGGTACTGCAAAGAAATCCTTGAACATAAAGCACAAGAAGTCTGCCTGCCCTTCATTCAAAGATTGATGAGAGAAAGGATAATTCTGATGCTGTTGATTTAGATTATGTACCCTAAAATATGATCGCTGAGGGATTCTGTGAGAAGTGACATTTCTTTTATTAACAAACATATGGGCCATCCTATCACCAAAATTATGAGGATTTATATGCTTTGATGCAAATCCATTTGATATATCTTCCTTGTCCATCAATCCATGCAATGAATCATTTGCAATATGCATTTGGTGTTGTCTATCCTAGGGAATGGACTGCATCCTTGGACCATACATCAACTGGCCTAAACTTTGTTGTGATTTATTGAAGTAGTCCTCCTAAGAAGACTCCACATCATTAGCAGTAGAAAAAATCCTATTGGAATGGCCATTTTGAGACCACTGTCTCTCCATTTTTGTTGGCCTGGATCTAGGGGTCATAACCATCTTGCCAATCTTGGATTGAGATTGCACATTTGAAGAATAAAGAGCCCGACATGACCTACTAAGACAATCTCTCAACTCATCTAGTTTATTTAGTAGTTCCATCTATTTTTGCTAGATTTGATATTTAGTTTCATACACCTGTAGTAAATTTCCATTGTAATCAAATTCCTAGTAGTCATAATTTTCATTTAATTGTGAGGAGCCTTTGGAATTCAAGTAAAACTCTACTTTGACTTATTCCATTGGCTTATAACTTGACAAGTGAGGAAACCCTCTAACATCTTGGCTCTGTTGAACATGTTGTGAAGACTGAAAGTCACTGGTGGTCTGATTATAATCCATTTTGTTTGGTTAAAAACCATATTCCAGACTCTTTCCCCTTACTTGAGAATGCAACTTGTGGTGGTTATGCTTTTGCCAATCCATGTCCATTTTTGTTCTCTTTAGTTGCTGCACACGTTGAGTAGATTTCTGATTGTAGTTTTTGTTATAACTAACCTAGGATATGGCAATACACACAAACACAAAATCTTGTGCTATGAGACTATCATCATCCTTTTGATGACCTTATCATCGAGTATTAAACCCATTTTTAGAGATTTACCATGGTGGAATTGGGGGTTACAAGTAAAAATCCACAAAACCCTTGGGATCTAATTTTTATGGGAAATATTTATCTAAAATGATGGGTATTCATCCAATAGTTATGAAAATCACCAAATTGATATTGAATGGAGGGCGATTCATTTTTGTTTGGATAAATTGTGAGCCTTGAAATATGGCAATATATGTCACCTTTCCTAATAATATTTTAACAATATAACCCAAAAATGTAGTGCACATAATAGAAGACTACAATTTTTTGTTCATGGTGATTATCCTAAATGGGGATTTATTCTTTTTTTAATAAAATGTTTGGGTGTCCAATAAACTTTAGGATGACCTCATTATTATTATTTGTTCCCACCTCCAAGAATTTGATGAAAGATTCATGAATTGAAATTCAGTTGTGTATTTTTCTATAGTTTTAATCCTCCTAGTTTTGTTTTTAAATTCTATATTTATTTAATGGATTGCAATTGAAAATTGGGATGAGATGGTTGGACATTTACAATTATTTAGGTACCTGACACTGTCCAAAGGATGTAAGGGGGCTTGCACCTTGATAAATTTGCATTTGTTTTGAAAATAATTTTGAGCTGCTAATATCTAGCTTAAATAGTAACATACATTTATTGGAATGTTGATGTCTAAATCCAGGTTACAGAGGAAATTCTAGACTACAGAGACATACACTAGTCCAATGAGGTTAAGCGATCAAAGTAATCTAAGGTTTGAATCTAATGTAGGAGACGTCACTACATTGTTGCAAATGGTAAAAGCCTAATAGTATTTTCTTCATGTGCACAAGAAGAGCAATTGTAGATTCCAAAGCATGGTTTCCCACTAGAGGGTCTTAAATAGGCACATTTAAGGCTTCAATACAAACTTACAATTTTAGGCTTACTTAGAATGTTCATAATGTTGCACCTAGCTTATTTCTTGTCTCTATCTAAAAAGTCTACTATTTTTTAGATCACCAAAAGAACAATCCTAAATGTCTTTAGGATCAATTGGAATTAATGCAAGAGGGCTATTTCTATTGAATTCTAGCACACAAATCCTCAATAGATTACAAATGATCTTGTCATATCTTCAAATAGAGTAATAATGATCATTTAAAGATTTACAAGCAATTTGAACATATTTTCAGGAGATTTTCAAATCATAAAATATCACTACTGACCAACTCCTTATTTTACCATCCAAAAACATAGAACAGAGAAATAAATGGGAGATATGAAAAATTTTCAGCTAATATTAGCATTTAGTCAGTTGATAAATAAGAGATTTATTTCAGAACAAGTCAAATTGTGATATTGCTATCGAGATTCAACTATATAGTTTTCAAGTCCAACTTATTGGACTATGTGTCATTAGTAGTGGTTCACAAGAACCCATCTCTCATGAGAATGAGTGAAATGCTTACTACTAATGGCATCTAGGTGATGCTTACATAGGTGAAGTATTCAAACTTCTTGGGAGGTCACCCATCCCAATACAACTCGAACTCAACCACACATAAACATGAAGTTTTATCCAATTTTAAATCGGTGGAGCTTGCTATCTCATATGCAAAACCTTCAGCAACTGTTGTACCTATAAGCCATTGACAAGCTAAAGAGGCTCTATAACCATTGATAGACCATTAAAATCCTTGGGTTTGAAACCTATCTTGTTTGTACATATCCTTGGCCTCCCATGAGCATATTTGTAATGCATATCCCTAGTATTCTTTTCATGTTGTATTGCCAAACTCTTTTAGGCCAGCTTTATGGTTATGTTTTATGATTGTGGTACTTGGTTACCCGATTTGATTTAGATGTTATTTCATACTTAGTTGATGTATTTGATGTGCTACTTGATACTCAGTTATTTCATGCATTCATGATTACTCTTTCGATGATGATACGTGCATGTTTTTATAGTGATTTCAGTTATTTCACGATGATAGTTAGAGGGATGATTTTATGCAGTTATTATGGATACTTACCTCATACTTGCATGTGTATGGTGTACTTGTATGTTTGATGTTTCTTGTATGGAGGGAGTCATAGTCACTTGCTAGTGGGGATCTACATGATGAACCACTCCCCACCATTGCCTATTTAGTTTAGATTATATGGATATATACATGCTCAGATTTTATGCAGATTGTAGGTACCGAGCATTGACTTCCCTAAATTGCCAGGATGAGTGTGCCCTATCGCAGTATCTCAATGGTAAAAGATGGGAGATAGTTCTTGGGTCTGAATCCTAACCCTAAGCCAATTGTCCTAGAAAGTAGGATAAGTATCTGAGTTATTTACCCTTCCAAATTCATGAAGTGACATGAATTTGAGATTCTGACCCCTAAGGTTGATTTAGTACTTTGTCTTTCAGATAAGTTTTCTTATATGGATTTGTGGGTTTGTTGTGATTTTCAGTTAAAATTAAATCAAATTAAAAGATTATGAAATGATTTAATTTAATGAAAATTTTATAAAGAAAAATCAATATTTTTAATTATATTTAATTAATTAGGTAAAAGGCTACAAAACAATGGTAAATTGTGAGCGTTTTATCTGAGAGGTAAATACAAATAATAATGAATCACAATGCATAATAAAAATAACTAATCTTGGCTTCGACCTCTTATCCATAAATTTTTTTAATTAATTGATGAATTAATTAAATAAAATAATTAAATTTAAACGATTTAATTAAAGTTCTAATTTTGGTGTACTTATATATATTTAATTTCATAATAATTTATTTAGTAGTTTAATTTTTAGAATAAACTCTAAATATTATTATTAGTTAAATTAATAAATATATTTTATTAAACACGTCTTGTGATTTAATAAAAAAGAGAAATAATAAATTTAATAAAATTTATTTTAATTAAAATGCAAAAATTTGCACATGAAATTAAAATATAATAAAGAAAAAGGGTTTGTGTAATTGCAAAATCAAAACCCTAAAGGGAGAAAGTTCTATATTAAGAAATCAAAGCTCATTTCTCCACACATAGGTTTGGAGGAGCAAATTTCATGAAAAGGGTTTTTTTGAGGAAACTAGAAATTCTTGCAATCTCCTAGCGTTCATCTAGTTAGCATTAGATCAAGGTAGGACTGTTGCTTGAATCTATCACAATAATTTCTCTTCATAATCCTCTATCTTCTTCGTGCTTATGTGAGAACATTTTTTTAGAAATGAATTTGTTTGTTTGAAACCCTCGTTTGAATAATTACTATTCTTCACTGTTGAATTGTCTGTATGAGAAATCTAGTATTTGTAAATTAGATTGATTTAGAAAATTGTGAATTAGGATAGGTTTTTAAAAAGAAAACAAGATTTTATATAATTACCACAATAATTAAAAATAACCGTGGTAATTGTATTCTAGTATTTTATTATTTACTTCAATTTTTTTAAATTTAAATGAGTAATAATATAGTTTGTTTTATTATTAATTAATTTAACTAATATTAAACAATTTTATTATATTAGTAAATAACAATTATTATTAATAAATTAATATTATTTTATTAAAAATTTAATCGTTATTATTTTAATAATTTAATAATTATTATTTATTTTTACTAATATTTATTAAAAGATTGGTTATAAGGTTATCATCAATTCAAATTAGAACTTAATCTTTAATTTAGAGATTATTTTAAGGAAGCTTGGTTTTATTATATGATAATTCATTTTTATATAAAATATGGAGTTTTATATGTAAATGAATTTCAATGGATTTTTTAATCTATTGAGATTCTTGTGAACTTGGAAACCTTAGTAAATTATACACTAGAAAAATGGAAAAAAAATGGGAATCCAATTTGTAAATTAAAATTTTATGTTTTCAAAACCAAATGAACTATGAAAACACTTGTTAAATTTCTTGATGAGATATATGTTGTTTTTCATGTTGGGGTTCAAGTTTGACTTAATATGTTGACCGGTCAGGATGTTTACTAGAGGCTTGGGAGATTTTTGTTCTATGACAAATTTATGTATATTTTGGTCACGATCTTTTACACTTGACCATAGTGATGTATTCATGTATTTCTATGACAAGTTTTGTGCAAATGTTTGTTAGTACTTTCAAGTTGCTTGTTGAGAACTAACGTGAATGGTGTGATTTTCTTGGTGTAACCTTTGGGCTTTTGATCAGTTATCTTTTGATGTTTGAGATGAAGATCCACTCGCTCATATAGGACTAATGTGATTATTGTGACTTTCTTGTTGTAACCTTGGACTTTTCGATTAATTATCTTATGGTGTTTTCAAGTTGCTTGTATAGGATTGAGGTGATTATTGTGATTTATCTATAGGTGCTTTCCAAGACTAAGGTGAATATTATGATTTTTTTTTTGCTTTCTAGTTTCTTATAAAGGACTCAGGTGAAAATTATGATTTTATGAGTTGTACTTTTTATGAGCTTAAGGTAGGTAATCTATGTGTATGTTAGGAAGTGACTTGCAATGAAGGCCAAAGCCCTAAAGAGGCTGCCTTGGTAACCCATTGTAAGTTGTTTTAATAAGTAATAAAATTTCATTAAATGGGTTTAAAATAAATTAATAAGAGTTAATGTTTTTCCTCGCCCATGCCTCAAGTGCTAATGCATGCTAGGATGGGAGTAGAGAGGATGCTTGGTTGCGACCTTGCTTTGTTAGTATACCTTGCATGTATATAAGTATACTAATGTTGCATAGAGACACTAGGGGGACATAGTCTAGATAGTCTAGAGAGGCTACCAAGGTAACCTTAGAGTTGGCTCATGTGATGACACTTTCCCACTTGCATAGTAGATTTCCTACATGTCTTTGTTTCCTTTGGGTTTAGATGTTATTTGTATCTTGGTACCTTTGAGATAGATTACAATTGAGTTTTCCTTGACCTAGATGTTGGTTATGACTTGTGGATTGATATTTATACGGGACTTGAGACTATCTCCTCAACATGGTGGGAGTGGGCCTTTTAGGTTCCATGAGGTCAGGTGGTAGTGTTTCTTAGGCCATTGAGATCCAATAGATAGTTGTCATTGCTGGATGTACTTGTGCAGTTGTTCCTTCCATTATGATCGTGTATTTATGTTGGATGGTTATATTTTGTTGTACTATATTTGATTATAAGAGATCTTATGAGATGATGCATTTTATTCATGGTGTAAAATCTTTGACCTTTTCATACATTATGAAATGTATAGTGGATGATTATGCATTTAGTTTATGCTAGGTAGCATCTTATTAATTGTATATTATTTAATTGAATTTGTGCTTGTGATTATTCTATGATGTGGATTTTGTTGTGTATCAGATTTAATATTAACAAAACACAAACACACACACACACACACACACACACACACACACACACACACACACACACACACACACACACACACACACACACACACACACACACACACACACACACACACACACACACACACGTATATATGTGATTCAACATCATGTGACCCTTAAGAGATGTAATCTATCTATGGATGGTTGTATGTATGTGAGTTAACGTTTCCACTATTATATCTCTTGTTGTTATTATCTTTATAAAAAAAAGTTTGGAAAACTTAGTGAAAGTTTAGGTTAATTTCTTTTGGTTTCCCTAGTGAGGTGTTACATCTGGTATTAGAACCCGAGTTTCTACATTGCAAGCTTTGGGTATATTGGAATGCCACTAGTTGACAACTAGTTAAACTAAAATGAAACTTGAACAACTTATGTATCTATTGCAACTTGAACACCTTGAACTTCAGACTCAATTTATTGAAACATATAAAAAGGTACAAACTTAAATTACTCTTGAGTTGGATTTCAGACATATTTTCTTGTGATTGTTCTTTATGGCTGTATGCCTTTTTTGACTTGTGAGAATTTTATTTTCTTGCTTGGGTGTTGTAGGAGGATGGTTTATGAGAGTACATCGGTTTTTAGAGGTCATAGTGCAGGTAGAGGTAGAGATCATGGGAGATGTTGACATGATAGTCCTCTTCTGACTCATAGAGATAGTCCTCTTGAAGAGGAAAATAGGAAGAATATGTTGACTTAGAGAAGACTAACTTGTTATAGATGATGAGGACAATCTTAGAGTGCCTACCTCCACCAAGGGGTGCTAATTACGAGGGATCACATCATGCTGGGAATGAGGAGAGACAGAGATCTAGGAGTCCTTAGGGAGACCTCCATGGTGATAAATAGAGGTCAGATAAGGCCACTTAAATGAAGGACCTATAGAGGGCCAAGATCAAACCTTTCAACAGAGTCGGTTCAAGATATGTGGCAGAGTAATGGTTAATTGCTTTAGATATATGTTTTGTGATGTAGGAATTTGACTGTAATGATGTCAAATTGAGGTATGACATTACCCACCTAGAGCTCTTTGGGGCTACATGGTGGAACATTGAAGAGAAGAAACTGGGTGTGAACATGAATACTATTACATGGGAGTTATTTCTTGAGAACTTTCATGAACGCTTCCTACTAGAGGAATGGCATTGGTAGAGGGTAGATGGGTTCCATAGTTTGACGCATTATACTATGACTATGGTAGAGTATAAGTGAAAATTATATGATCTCATGCCTTATGTAGGAACCATTGACAACTCACTACTGATGGTTCAACACTTCATTCAAGGTTTGAACAACCATCTCATTAGGGGTGTAAATATTTTCGAACCTAAAACCCTCAAGGATATGGTACACTAGGCTATCCTTGTGGAGAAAAATGTCCCCTTGAGACATGGTGGTTTTGTTGGAGCACCTGCAACATTAGGGTCCAAATGTAATCAGGGAGTGGGTAGTAGTAGGAATCCTCCTTCTAGAGGCAATCAACATTAGGAGCAGAAAGGATGATCTTATTCTCTAGCACAGAGTAGTGGAAGTGGTTCACATTCTAGAGATTCTCAATATTCTCAGTGCAATAGGAACAACCAGTATGACTAGCCATCACAAAGTACCCATTCATTTGCTAGTGGGGTAGTTTTAAGTAGTC
Organism: Cupressus sempervirens; assembly: GCA_028749045.1. NCBI lineage: Eukaryota > Viridiplantae > Streptophyta > Pinopsida > Cupressales > Cupressaceae > Cupressus > Cupressus sempervirens. The sequence continues at coordinate 440,056,605 of CM053788.1, forward strand.
CGATGCACCTAGAGTGTAGAGGAGTTTTGATGGAGAATTTTTTTTATTTAGACAATGCAGACATAAGTCGTCCCATTGTCCTCAATGTAAATTACAGTTCTTAGATCAAATACCTATTGTTTCAGAACCTGTAGTTGGAGATATGGGTAGATCTAAGAGGGTGGTTTCCATGGAGTCTTATCCTCCTACAGGGGGAAAGGGTCCAATGGGACCCACACAATGAGTGCTTGAGTTTTATCTTTCTTGTAGGCTTCCAGGAGTAAGCCTAAGTCTAGGGGGGTGGATGTAATTCCTACCCCTAGTTTTCTTTTCATGTTGTATTACCAAACTCTTTTAGGCTAGTTTTATGGTTATCTTTTATGATTGTGGTACTTGGTTACCTGATTTAATTTAGATGTTATTTCATACTCAGTTGATATTTTGATGAGCTATTCGATACTTAGTTATTTCATGTGTTACTCTTTCAATGATGATACATGTTTGTTTATATAGTGATTTCAGTTATTTCATGATGATAGATGGATTATTTTATGCAGTTTCTATGGATACTTACCCCATACTTGCATGTGTATGGTGTACTTGTATGTTTTACTTTATGTTTAAAATTTCTAATGTGGCTGAGGGAAGGAGTCATAGTCACGTGCTAGTCAGGATCTACATGATGCACCACTCCCCACCATTGCCTATTTAGTTTAGATTATATGTATATATGTACAGACTTAGATCTTATGCAAATTGTAGGTATTGGGCATCGACTTCCATGAATTGCCACAATGAGTGTGCCCTATAACACTATCTCAATGGTAAAAGAGGGGAGATAGTTCTTGAGTCCAAATCCTAACCCTAAGACAATTTTCCTAGCAAGTAGGACAAGTATATGAGTTATTTACCCTTCTAGATTCATCAAGTGACGTGAATTCAAGATTCTAACCCCTGAGTTTGATTTAGTACTTTGTCTTTTACATGAGTTTTCTTATATGGATTTGTGGGTCTGTTGTGATTTTTAGTTAAAATTAAGTCAAATTAAAAGATTTAATTTAAAGAAAATTCTATAAAGAAAAATCAATATGTAATTACATTTAATTAATTGAGAAATTAAATAAATAAAATAATTAAATTTAAAAGATTTAATTAAAGTTCTAATTTTGGCATATTATATTTATTTAATTTATTAATAATTTATTTAGGAGTTTCTTTTATTATAATAAACTCTAAATACTATTATTAGTTAAATTAATAAATATTTTATTAAAGACGTCTTGTGATTTAATAAAAGAGAGAAAGAATAAATTTAATAAAGTTTATTTTAATTAAAATGCAAAAGTTTGCACATGAAATTAAATTAAAATAAAATAATAAAGAAAAAGGGTTCGTGGGATTGCAAAACTGAAACCCTAAAGGGAGAAGGCTCTTTATTTAGAAATCAGAGTTCATTTCTCCGCACGCAAGTTTGGAAGAGCAAATTTCGAGAAAAAGTTTTTTTAAAAAGGAAACAAGAAATTCTTGCAATCTTCGTGCATTCATCAGATTAACATCGGATTGAGGTAGGATTGTTGCTTGAATCTATCACAGTAATTTCTCTTTGTAACTCTCTTTGTCTTTTCATGCTTGTGTGAGAATATTGTTTTAGAAATGGGTTTGTTTGTTTGAAACCCTCATTTGAATAATTACTGTTCTTCATTATTTAATTGTCTATGTGAGAAATCTGGTTATTTGTAAATTGGATCAATTTAGAAAATTGCGAATTAGGATAGGGTTTGGAAAAGAAAACTAGATTTAACTTATTATTATTAACTATTTAGTTTTGGTTGCTATATCAGATCTATGATCGAGAAAACCTTTATATATATAATATAATACTTATTCCCATAGTAATAAAAAATTACTATGGTAATAATATTATGGTATTTTATTGTTTTCTCTAAAAAAAATTAAAATTGAGCAATTTATGCGGTGCAAGGGAGGGCTTTTTGTTTATTAAAAACAAAATTAAAAAAACAGAGGAAATTTTAATGGGGATTGGGGTCATGATTTCCCTATCCCCGAGATGTATTGTAGCTTGGCTACAAAGGCAGCCAAAGCTATCATTAATAGCTGAAGTTGCTATGGTAACTGAGGCTACCTAGGTAGCCAAGGTTGCTGATGCTACAACCAATGAGCTTTAAACAATTATAGGGATGCTTTAACATTTTTTATTTTATTAATTTAATTTATTTTTTATCAATTTTTTGAAAATTAAGTAATTTCAATTAATATTAAATTATATTAATAACATTAAATAATTTTTATTATATTATTAAATTGTGATTGTTGTTATCAATAAGTAAATAGTATTGTATTAATAATTTAATGGTTATTATTTTAAAAAATTAAATATTATTATGTAGTTTTAATAATATTTATTAAAAGACTGTTATAAGGTTTTTGTCAATTCATATTAGATTTAAAAGTTTAATTTAGAGCTTTTTAAAGGAAGTTTGGTTTTATTATATGATAATTCATTTTTATATAAAATGTGGGGTTTTTAATGTAAATGACTTTTAATAGATTTTTGTGAACTCATAAACCTCAGTAAATCTGACACTAGAAAAATGGAAAAAAATCAAATGAACTATGAAAACACTTGTTAAATTTCTTGATGAGATGTATGTTGTTTTTCATGTTGGAGTTTGGGTTTGACTTAGTACGTTGACCAGTCATGATTTTTACCAAAGGCCTGGGGGATTTTTGTTCTATGATGATGTTTTGTATATTTTGGTCACAGTATTTTATACCCAACCATAGTGATGTATTCGCGTATTTCTATGATTAGTTTTAATCAAATGTTTGTTAGTGCTTTCTAGTTGCTTGTAAAGAACTAAGGCGAACAATGTGATTTTCTTGGTGTAACCTTTGGGATTTCAATCAATTATCTTTTGATGCTTTCTAGTTGTTCATAGATGACTAAGGTGATTATTATGTCTTTCTTGTTGTAACCTTTGAGATTTTGATCGGTTATCTTATGGTGCTTTCCAGTTGCTTGCATAGGAGTAAGGTGAATATTATGATTTGTCTTTAGGTGCTTTCCAATTGCTTATAAAGGACTAAGGTGAAAATTGTGATTTTATGAGTTGTACTTTTTAGGAGCTTAGGGTAGGTAATCTATGTGTATGTTGGGAAGTGGCTTGCAATGGAGACTGGAGCCCTAAAGAGGCTACCTAGGTAACCCATTATAAGTTGTTTTAATAAGTGATAACATTTCATTAAATGGGTTTAAAATGAATTAATAAGAGTTAGTGTTTTTCCTCGCTCAAGGCTTTAATAAGTGATAACATCACATTAAATGGGTTTAAAATGAATTAATAAGAGTCATTGTTTTTCCTCGCTCATGCCTCGAGCGCTAGTATAGGCTAGGATAGGAGTAGAGAGGATGCTTGGTTGTGACCTTGTTTCATTAGTATACCTTGCATGTACAAAAGGATACTGATGCCACATAGATACACTAGGGGGCTAGAGTCCAAAGATGCTACTAGGGTAATCTTAGAGTTGGCTCATGCAATGACACTTACCCACTTGCATAGTAGATTTCCTAGGTGTCTTTGTTGTCTCTAGGTTTATATATTATTTATGTGTTGGTACCTTTAAGATAGATTGCTATCAGGTTTCCCATATCCTGAATGTTGGTTATGACTTGTGGATTGATATCTGTATGGGACTTGAGACTATCTCCTTAGCATAGTGGGAGTGGGCCTTTTAAATTCCACAAGTTTGGGTGGTAGGGTTTCTCATACTATTGAGATCTGACAGCTGGATGTATTTTTGCAGTTGTTCCTTCCATTCTGATCTTGTATTTATATTGGATGGTTATATTCTATTGTACTGTATTTGACTATCAGATATCTTATGAGATGATGTATTTTATTCATGATGTATATTCTTTGAGTTTTTCATACCCTGTGACTTGTGCAACAGATGATTATGCATTCTAGTTATGCCAGTGGCATCTTATGTAATTGTATATTATTTAATTGGGTATTTACTTATGCTTATTCTATGATGTGTATTTTTTATATGTATTGGATCTAGTATTAATAAAATGTATAAATATGTGATTCAATGTCATGAGATTAAGCAATTTAATCTATTTATGGATCATTGTATGCATGTGACTTAATGCTTCTGATATGTTATCTCTTGTTGTTATTAAATTTAAAAAAAATGTTTGGAAAACTTAGTGAAAATTTAGATTAATTTCTTTTGGGTTCTCTAGCATGGCGTTACATCTAGTATCAGAGCCTGAGTTTCTACATTGGGAGCTATGGGTATATTGGAACACCACTAGTTGACAACTAGTTAAACTAAAATGAAACTTAAAACAATTTATGTATTTATTGCAACTTGAACACCTTGAACTTCAAACTCAATTTCTTGAAATGTAGAAGGAAAAAATTTGAATTACTCTTGAGTTCAATTTTAGACATATTCTTTTGTAATTGTGCTTTATAGTGGTATGTCTTTGTTGACTCGTGAGCATTTTGTTGTTCTTTCTTAGGCATTGTAGGAGGATGGTGTCTAAGACTAGATCGACTATTAGAGGTCATAGTGCAAGCAAAGGTAGAAGTCGTGGGAGAGGTAGACATGATATTCCTCTTCTGACTCATAGAGAAAGTCCTAGTTAAGAGGAAAATAGGGAAGAGATCCATATAGAAGAGCATGTTGACTTAGAGGAGACCCTTTTGACACAGATGATGAGAATGATCTTAGAGAGCCTACCCCCTCTAAGGGGTGCAAATTAGGAGGGATAAAATCATGTTGGGAATGAGGAGAGGTGAAGATCTAGGAGTTCTTAGGGAGACGTTCATGGTGATAGATAGAGGTTTGCTAAGGCCACTCAGATGAAGGACCTATAGAGGTCCAAGATCAAAACTTTCAATGAAGTTGGTTTAGGATATGTGGCAAAGCAGTGGTTAATTAATTTAGATAGATCTTTTTCAATATAGGACTTTGAATCTAATGTCAAAGTGAGGTATGCAATTACCCACCTAGAGCTCTTTGGGGCTACATGGTGGAACATTGAAGAGAATAAATTGGGTGTGAACATGAATACTGTTACATGGGAGTTATTCCTTGAAAACTTCTATGAACACTTCCTACCAGAGGAATGTAACCAATAGAGGGAAGATGAGTTCCATAGTCTAAGGTAGTATACTATGATTGTGGTAGAGTATGAGTGAAAACACTATGAACTTGTGCCTTATACAGGAACCAGTGACAACTCACCCTAATGGTTCAACACTTCATCTGGGGTCTAAACAACCATCTCATTGGGGTTGTAAGGGTTTTCCAATCTAAAAACCTCAAGGATGTGGTACATAAAGCTACCCTTATAGGGAAAAACATTACCTTAGGACATGGTGGTTTTGTGGGAACACTTGCAACATCAGAGTCCAAAGGTAATCAAGGAGTGGGTAGTAGTAGTGGTGAAAGAGCACCTTAGGGAAAGGAAAACCCTAATATTGATTTTACCTTGTAGATGGTCTAGCCAACCATTGATCTAATAAGGACTAATCATAAAGTCCCAAGGTATGCTTAAATGTGTTTAAATAGGCTTGAGTTCAATTCTTGGTCATGGTTAGGTGTTAGATCCTAGTTGTTGCTCTAAGGTCTTGATAGAGTCAAACTTTTTCAAAGTTAAAAAATAACCTCAAGAATGAGGGATAAGTGATAAAATGTGGTCCATAAATGTCTTAGGATAAAATTTAGTGGACATGAATCAAACTAGACAAGGTTGGAGTGATACTAGGTTATTTTTTGCAAAAGTTGTCAAAGTTACTCATGACAACTTTGCAACTTTGCAAAGTTGCCATGGCAACATTTCTCCAAATGTTGGAGGGAGCACTTGTTAAGTCTAAAAATAAAACTTAGGGTATAGATAGGTAGAGTTGGAGTATTTAATCTTATCCAAACCTTAATCATGAGTGGTGGACGTTGTGTACAAATTAAATCAAAGGAATTGAACTAACTGTTGTGACAGGTTTGTATTTTTGGATTTCATCTATACTTCAATGGATTGAAAGGTTGTTTGTTTCAATTGAATAAATTAGGGTTTATCATGTAATTAATAGATGCATTTTTTTTGGGAGGTTTGGAACAATCTACTATTGTTTTGTAAATATTCTTGTTTCCCTAGTTTCCTTGCCCTATACATAATTGTTTGTGTAAAAATGTCTACAACTTGAGTTCTAGCCGTGGGACCTTGATTCCCTCTTGGAATCAAGAAGTAAAAACTATATATTATGTAAATATGGAAGTAGGAGTTCATTGGATTCAATTTATTATTTTTTCAAGCAATCCCTAGGCAAGCCTGGAGTAGTTTGGCTAGGAAATGGAATGCTTGCAGGATAGTTTAAGGGAGTTTGCTTGATTGATCTGAGCCAATCTTGCTTGGGATAATGATGTTGATGGAGTCAAGTATGGATGATAGAGGATAATATATAAGGAGAAGATCCAAGTATATAAGGAGAAGATCCAAGTACATTGTGAAGACAAATAAGCAAAGTTGTTGTCATTTCCCTAGAAACCCTTAGAAGTAGGGTTTCTGGAAAAATATAGTATGAACACTTTGGAGGGTTAAAACCTAGAAAATCCTTGAGTATATGTTGACGTGATGAAAATCCTAGAAGAAATCAAAGGGGCTTGTTAAGACAATTTTGGAGTTATTCTAGTTTCCTTTTTTATAGGAGGCCTTATTGGGGCTCACAGGGCTACAAGGCCTAATAGTGTAAAAATTAGATTTCAAAGTTTAAATTCTTGAAACATGGTGCAAAAAGGTTTTGTAAATGATCAAGAACCTTATGAGGGTGGTCAAAACACGTATTTTCATTTCTAGGGACCAAAGATGTGTCTAGGTGCTTGATTATACCTAAAGAGAATAATTGCAGTTTGATGGCTTATGAGAGTATGTTGAATTGATTGGATGAGTTTCTAGATTGGAGAGGACTAAGAAGAGATCCTCTAGGGTAGGGTATAAATAAAGAACCCTAGGAAGGCTACGAGAAATCCTTGGATAGAGAAAGAAAGCTCTAGGTGTGAGGAATTCCCCATCAAGTAGGAAGCCTCCTTCCTCTAGAGGAAATTAACAACAATAAAAGGGAGGATCTTATCCTCCAGCCTGGAGTGGTGGTGGTGGTTCACATTCTAGGGATTCTTAGTACTCTTAGCACAATGAGAAAAACTAGTATAACCAACCATCATACAATACTCATTCTTTTGCTAGTGGGGTAATTTTTAGTAGTCTAGTGCACCTAAAGTCCAGAGGAGTATTGGTGGAGAATGTTTTTCATGCAAACAATGCAAACAAAAGTCATGCCATTTTCCTCAATAGAAATCATAGTTCTTGGATCAGAGACCTACAATTTTAGAACCCACGGTTGGAGATATGGGTAGATCTTAGAGGGTATTTTTAGTGGAGTCTTATCCTCCTATAAGGGTCCAATGAGACCTGCACAATGAGTGCTTGAGTTTTATCTTTCCTGTAGGCTTCCAGGAGTAAGCCTATGTCTGGGGGGGTGGATGTAATGCCTAACCCTAGTTTTCTTTTCATATTGTATTGTCAAACTCTTTTAGGCCATTTTTATGTTTATTTTTTTATGATTGTGGTACTTGGTTACATGATTTGATCTAGATGTTATTTCATATTCAGTTGATATATTTGATGAGCTACTTGCTCAGTTATTTCATGTATTCACGATTACTCTTTTGATGATGATACATGTTTGTTTATATAGTGATTCTTTCTATTTCATTATGATAGATGGATGATTTTATGAAGTTTCTATGGATGCTTACCCCATACTTGCATGTGTATGGTGTACTTGTATGTTTTAATTTATGTTTGACATTTCTGATGTGGTTTAGGGAGGGAGTCGTAGTCACCTGCTAGTTGGGATCTACATGATGCACCACTCGCCACCATTAGATGTTTAGTTCAGATTATATGTATATGTACATGCTCAAATTTTATGTAGATTATTGGTACTAGGAATCAACTTCCTTGAATTGCTAGGATGAGCATGCCCTACCATAGTATCTTAATTGTAAAGGAGGGGAGATAGTTCTTGAGTCAAAATCCTAACCCTAAGCCAATTGTCCTAGAAAGTAGGACAAGTATCCGAGGTATTTACCCTTTCAAATTCGTGAATTGACGTGAATTTGAGATTCTGACTCTTGAGTTTGATTTAGTACTTTCTCTTTCAGATGAGTTTTCTTATATGGATTTATGGGTTAGTTGTAATTTTCAGTTGTAATTAAATCAAATTAAAAGATTTAATTTAATGAAAATTTTATAGAGAAAAATCAATGTTTAATTATATTTAATTAATTAAAAAAAATTTAAATTTAAAAGATTTAAGTAAACTTCTAATTTTGGCATAATTATATTAATTTAATTTAATAATAATTTATTTAGGAGTTTCATTTTTATAATAAACTCTACATATTATTATTAGTTAGATTAATATATATTTAATTAAAGATGTTTTACAATTTAATAAAAGAGAGATAGAATAAATTTAATAAAACTTATTTTAATAAAAATGAAAAAGTTTGCACATTAAATTAAAATAAAATAAAAATAAATAAAAAATGGTTCGCATGATTGCAAAACTAAAGCCATAAAAGAAGAATACTTTTTATTAAGAAATTAGCGCTCATTTCTCCACACACAGGTTTGGAGGAGCAAATTTCAAGAAAAGGGTTTTTTGAGGAAACGGGAAATTCTTGCAATCTTTGAGCATTCATTTGGTTAGCATTAGATCGAGGTGGGACTATTGCTTGAATCTATCACATTAATTTATCTTCGTAATTCCCTCTGTCTTCTTCGTGCTTGGGTTAGAACATTATTTTGGAAATGGATTTGTTTATTTGAAACTCTCGTTTGAATAATTGATGTTCTTCATTGTTGAATTGTCTATGTGAGAAATCTGGTTATTTGTAAATTGGATCGATTTAGATAATTGTGAATAGGGATAGGGTTTGGAAAAGAAAATTGATTTTAACTTATTATTATTGACTATTTAATTTTGGTCACTATACTTGATCTATGAGCAAGGAAACCTTAAAAAAAAAAAAATAATAATACTAATTATCAAGTAATTAAAAATAACTATGGTGATTGTATTATGGCATTTTATTATTTCCTTTAAAAAATAAAAAATTTAAAAATTAAGCGATTTTATGTAGTGCGGGGAAGGGCTTTTTGTTTTGTTAGAAACAAAATAAATAAAAAGGAAATTTTAATAGGGATTGGGGTCATCACTTCCCTATTCCTGAGCTATGTTGTAGCTTGGCTATAAAGGTAGCCAAAGTTTTCGTTAACAGTCGAAGATGCTACGACAACCAAGGCTTCTGCTACCGCAACTGATAGACATTAAATTATTATAGGCATGTATTTGTTTAAAATTATTTTATTAATTTATTTAAATTTTTTATATAGTTATTATTATTATTAGTTAATTTAATTAATAGTAAATGATATTAATAATATTAAATATTTTTATTATATTATTAAATAGTAATTTTTGTTATTAATAAATTAATATTATTTTATTAGTAATTTAATAGTTATTATTTTAATAATTTAAAAATTATTATTTAGTTTTAATAATATTTATTAAAAGACTGGTTATAAAGTTGTCGTCGATTCAAATTAGAACTTAATTTTTAATTTAGAGAATTTTTAAGGAAGTTTGGTTTTATTATATGATAATTCATTTTTATATAAAATATGGGGTTTTATATGTAAATGGCTTTTAATATATTTTTGAATCTATTGAGATTCTTGTGAACTCAGAAACCTTAGTTAATCTGGCACTAGAAAAATGAAAAAAAGGAACTTTGTTTGTAAATTGAACTTTTGTGTTTTCAGAACCAAATGAACTATGAAAATACTTGTCAAATTTCTTGATGAGATGTATGTTATTTTTCATGTTGGGGTTTAGGTTTGACTTAGTATGTTGACCAGTTAGGATGTTTACCAGAAGCTTTGAGATTCTTGTTCTATGATGATGTTTTGTATATTTTGGTCACAATCTTTTATACCCGACCATATTGATGCATTCACGTATTTCTATGATAAGTTTTGATCATACTTTTGTTAGTGTTTTGCAATTGCTTGTAAAGCACTGAGGTGAATGGTGTGATTTTCTTGGTGTAACCTTTGGACTTTCGATTAGTTATCTTTTAATGCTTTCCAATTGCTCATATAGGACTGAGGTGATTATTATGACTTTCTTGTTGTAACCTTTGAGTTTTCGATCAATTATCTTATGGTGCTTTCTAGTTGCTTGTATAGGACTGAGGTGATTATTGTGATTTATCTATAGGTTCTTTCTAGTTTCTTGCATATGATTGAGGTGAATATTATGAATTGTCTTTAGGTACTTTCCAGTTGCTTATAAAGAACTAAGGTGAAAATTATGATTTTATGAGTTGTACTTTTTATGAGCTTAGGGTAGGTAATCTATGTTTATGTTGGGAAGTGGCTTGCAATGTAGGTTAGAGCCCTAAAGAGGCTGCCTAGGTAACCCATTGTAAGTTGCTTTAATAAATGATAACATTTTATTAAATGTGTTTAAAATGAATTAATAAGAGTCAGTGTTTTTCTTCATCCATGCCTCAAGTGCTAGTACAAGCTAGGATGGGAGTAAAGAGGATGCTTGGTTGCGACCTTGCTTCGTTAGTATGCCTTGTCTATACAAAAGGATACTGATGCTGCATAGAGACACTAGGGGGCTAGAGTCTAGAGAGGCTGCCAGGGTAACCTTAGAGTTGGTTCATGCAATGACACTTGCCCACTTGCATAGTTGTTCTCCTATGTGTCTTTGTTGCCTCTAGGTTTAGATGTTATTTGTGTCTTGGTACATTTTAGATAGATTACTATTAGGTTTTCCTTGACTTTGATGTTGGTTATGACTTGTGGATTGATATCTATATGAGACTTGAGACTATCTCCTTAGCACGGTGGGAGTGAGCCTTTTAGGTTCCATGAGGTCGGGTGGTAGTGTTTCTTATACCATTGAGATTTGACAAATAGATGTCATTGGTGGACATACTTGTACATTTTTTCCCTTCCATTGTATTTCTTTTGGATGCTTATATTCTGTTGTATTATATTTCGTTATTAGATATCTTATGAGATGATGTGTTTTATTCATGATGTACATTCTTTGAGCTTTTGATACCCTGCGACTTGTACAATAGATGATTATGCATTCTGGTTATGCAAGGTGACATCTTATGTAATTGTATATTATTTAATTGGATTTGTACTTATGATTATTCTATATCATGGAGTTTGTTATGTATTAGATTTAACATTAATAAAATGTATATATATGTGATTCTATGTCATGGGACCCTTAAGAGATGTAATATGTTTATGGATGGTTGTATGCATGTGAGTTAATGCTTCCACCATGTTATTTCTTGTTGTTATTATCTTTAAAAAAATGTTTGGAAAACTAAGTGAAACTTTAGGTTAATTTCTTTTGGGTTCCCTGGCAGGGCATTACAATATTCTAGTCCTTAGAGGAAGCAACAAGATCATTCATTAGACTTGGTCACTGATTATGAGCTTTCTTTGAAATGCCAAATTTCTTTCATTGGTTAAGGAAATTATTTTCTTTGTTTACATGATCAAAATTCATAATTTTTTCAATAGAATCATCCCTATGCAAAATGTTTTGATAACTATGTTTAAGGATGGCATACCTATTGTTTTGTTTTTTTAAGAATTTGATGATGCTTTGATGATTATCCTCTATCCCTTGAATGTTTTTCACCTGCAATCTATAGTTTTCTTGGTAAGGTATTGATGCTTTTACCAAGTTCAATGGCACATACTATAAACGATGTCATTATTGATGATTAAATAGGGCAAATTGTATAGTGATTTTTGAAAGGAATTTTCAACTAGTTTTCTAATTTTAGGGATTTTTGCAATTGGTCCTTTTGGGAGTAAGAGAAGGGCAGTCCTTATAATGTTTTACCATTTTTTGGGAATGAGGGAAGGACACTCACCATAAATTTATATCACTTGTTGAGAGTATGTATGCCACTCTCAATTTAGTTGACGGTTTCAATTTTCAAGATACTCCATTAACATCTCATAGATTTATTCTTCAACAACTTTCTATTTCTAGTCTTATCGACAACCATATCCTATGTTTAAAATGAACACCACTTCTGATTGGTGGCAATGTGGATATGGACTTTTTTAGAAGTGCAGTAGACATAAGGGGAATATTTTGGATACATCTTGCTCTATACACGTTTTGTGAATAAATAGAAGCAACTGACTTATGAAATGTTTTAAGAAATCTTATGTGTTCATAGTTATTTTTTGAGCTTGAGGTTTCTATGTTATGTAGTGCACTTAGATTCATAGGAGGCACAATTATGAAAACATAACATGGTGGCAGCTTCACACTCACCATAAATATTGCTCCAACAATCTAGGAAGAAAGTCTAGAGGTAAAGAATTCTCCAAAATAGATAGTTATATTGATACAAAAATAAACAGTCACATGAGACGTGCAGAGAATGTCTTGTTATGAGAAACTATGAAAAACCAATGATTTATTTCTTGTCATGTTGGTCTCATGTCTCATAAGTGGCTACCATTAACATAACAAACTATATGAGTCTAAAGACACCAAGTGTAGAGGAAATATTGACTATAAGTAAACACAAATTAGCATGAAATCAAAAGACCATAATAGTCTGAATTTCATATGAGAGAAATGCATTTATACTTAGTTAAAAAAATGTATAGATGGAGCATCACAATGACAAGGATCAATACTAATTTTAGTATTATGCACGTGAAAGATTCTTTGAGAAAGTCGCACTTCAACACAAAAATAAAACAATTTTTACAAACCCATTTAGAATGCAATGAGAACCTGGTAATTCATAGACTTTGTGTAGCGTCTTTATGTTTTGAACTTCTTATACCATGTTCCAAATATTTTTGTCCTTGACTAAAAACCCACAATCCCAAAGGTTAGAGCAATTATTTAATATATAATTTTTGCAAAAAAGATAGTAGTATCTTCGCAGCATGCATACCAAACCTATCTTCCTCCAGGCTGAACTCGCTCTCCTTCGTTCGATCATTCAGTCTACCAGGCAAGTTATTGACCGGTTCAACGCTAGGTTGTTGCCTCTCCACTTAGAGCTGGCCTCTTCCTTGAGACCAGATCTTTGGATTCGTTTGGACACCTCTTCCTTCGACAGTGCGTTGGATCATTATGAAGAGTCCATCAGAAGGCAAAAGAAATTTTTTTTGGCTCTTCGATATAAGTCCCGGCATCGGGGTGGTTTCTCTTCAGTCCTCGGCCATGACTCGTTATGCAGGCCGGTGGAACATCCCGACAGTACTGCTCTTGGGCCTGCGTCCTCTCTTGCTTCGGCCAATCTCCTTTCTTCTTCTCCAGTGGTCGGCTTCATCCCTCAGAGCAGTGGGGTTCAACAGTTTTCGGGGTCCTCCTCAGGTTTTGTTCACGCAGAAGACAAGATTTTATCCAGCGAAATGAACCAGTCTTCAAGTTGTTCCTCAGGGCATGAGGCATTCAATGTGGTGGGTGTGGAAGCCCCTGCGCTGTCTTCTTCCTCCTCTCCGTCGCAGACAGAACCGTTGACTTTTGCTGGAGCTCGATACAACCCGGGTGCAATTGGCTCACAATCTGCTGTCACCCTACGTTCTAGCTCTCGCAGCGGCTCCTTGGCTAGGTGCTCAGGTACGTCTTCCTGCTGTCCTCTTTTGTGTAATGTGCCTGCGCAGTCCTTCCTTTATTGCTCTCCGGCGGTTAGCTGGCAGTCTTCTCTTCCTGTCTCCCCTCTGATTGACCACTGTCTTATCAGTGGCAGCCCCGAGATCCATCCAGCTCAGCTCAACCCCTCGTCTTTGGGTCCCCTTGACTCCTCTGACACCGGTGGAGGACCCTCCATATCTCGACCCATTGGGGTCTGTACTAGTGGGACGTCCCCCTTATTGCCATCCAATGGAGTATTGGTGGCATCTTCTTCTAGCACTATCCTCTCACCTCGGGTCAAGTATGGCCTTGGTGTAGCTTCTCCTTGCCCTCGTCCTTTTGCTCGCCCCTTCCGCCTCCGTTCTCCCTTTTCTAATCATGCGGTACGGGATTGGGAAAACAAGTTGGTTGTCAACCTGTCCTCTGCTGTCTTAGACCCTCTTTCTTTTAATTTCTTAAAGCGGGGTCTTAATTTCTCTTGCTCCCCTCGGGTCATCCCTCACATGCAGTTCCTCATTGAGATCGAGAATGCTATTCGCTCTCTTTCAAATGATGAGGTAGAAGCAGTTAGGAAAGATTGTGCGGTCGCCCTTAGGCATGCCAAACCACCGAAACCCAATTTGCCTAGTGGAGAAATGCGTGCCTTTAAAAGTCTTGTCAAGGATAATGACATCATTATCACCAAAGCTGATAAAGGTAATGCTACTGTCATCATGAACCGACAAGACTATGTCTCCAAAATGTGTGACTTGCTCGCTGACACCAGCAGCTATCGTACTCTCTCTCGCAATCCGTGCCCCAAGATCTTGAAGAGAGTCAAAGCCTTGGTTCTCAATTCCTCCTTTGATGAGACCACAAAGAAAAAATTGGTTCCATCCAAAGAAGTGACCCCCCGTATTTATGGGGTCCCTAAAATTCACAAAGGAGGCATACCTTTGAGACCCATTGTGGACACTATTGGGTCTCCTACTTTTCTCCTTGCCTCCCACCTTGCCAAGTTAATTTCCCCCTTGATTGGAAATTCCAACTCTTTCATCAAGGATTCTTCACATTTCGTCCAATTTGTTAGGGGCTGCAAGGCCGATCAGGATGACATCATGGTAAGTTTTGATGTGGTCTCCCTCTTCACCAAAGTCCCTATTTAGGAGTCTGTTCTTATTGTAAAGAACAAGATTGGTGATGAGATGGAAGACTTGGTTGAATTCTGTCTAAGATCCACGTTTTTCTCCTTCCAAAATGTTATCTATGAGCAAGTGGAAGGGGTTTCCATGGGTTCCCCCCTCTCTCCGATCATTGCGAACCTCTTTATGGAACATTTTGAGGAGACGACCATCCACTCCTTTCCCCTGAAGCCTAGATGGTGGAAACGATATGTAGATGACACCAATGTGTGTTGGCCACATGGGCTTGAAAAACTTGAGGAGTTTCACAAGCACATCAAAAACTTGGTCCCTGGCATATCGTTTACCATGGAGCCAGAGTCAGACAACCGCTTATCCTTTCTTGATGTTCTTCTCATCAGGAAGCGGGATGGCACCTTTGGTAGGCAGGTTTATCGTAAATCCACCCACACCGACTTATATCTCCACTCTTCTTCCCACCACCATCCCAGCCATAAAGCCAGCATCCTTAGAACCCTTGCCTTGAGAGCCTTCAGAATATGTGATGAAGAACACTTAGATAGTGAGTTATCTCATCTTCGTCAGGTCTTCTCCTTGAATGGATATCTGTGCAAGCAAATTTCTAGGGCTCTTCGCCAGGCCAAATCCTTCTTCCTTTCTAGCTCGAGGCCTTCCCCGTCTGCGAACCTCCCCACTCTGCATGTTTCCATTCCTTTTGTGGATGGCATCTCCCAAAAGATTGCCAAAATCTTAACAAAAAGGGGCCTCCGAGTTGCTTTTAAACCCCTTTCAAAGTTAAGTAATCTTGTCCCGCAGCTCAAGGACTCCAAAGACTCATTTCTTGACTCAGGAGTCTACAAGATTGTGTGCTCATGTGGCACCCCCTACATTGGAGAAACTGGTCGTTCTTTTCAGACCAGGATACGTGAGCATGGGGCAGACATCATGCATGATAGGGTCCAAAAATCGGCCTTAGCAGAGCACTCTGTCACCACCAAACATCACATTTGTTTGGAGCAAGCGCAAATCCTTTGCAAAGAGAGCAATTATTTCAAGAGAAAGCTCAAAGAAGCCATTGAAATTAGCCACCACCCCCTCAACCTTAATCGAGATGATGGGTGGTCCTTGAACCCCTCGTGGCAACCTTTGCTTCGCTCGCTCGATTGCCGACAACAGCATGGATAGCCCCCTCCCCTGTCTATGGTTTGGTGTCCTTGTTCGTTGGCTCTTCTTTGTCTTGTTTTTTCTTTGTTTTTCTTCTTCCTTTCTGTCCTCTTCTTTTCTGTCTCTTAGTTGTTTCTTTTCGTGTGTGGCTTGCTTCTCTTTATGTTTTTGGTCTTCTAATTTTATTATTTTTTCTAAGTTTTTTAATTTTATTAATTTATTCATTATTTTTAATATTTTGTATTTTTATGGTTTTTATGTTCTTATTTTTTGCTTTCATTTATTTTATCTCGTGTTTCGAGTTGGTCTCGTGTTCTTTTGCGATCTCGCCTTTATATATATATATATATACATTTGGTTCTTTTATTATTTTTATTTTTAGATTGATTTAATTTATTTTTCAATTATTTATGTTTATTTTTAATCTTTTAATTCTCTCTTAAAAAATTATTACTAGAGATTCATAAATTAAAGAGTTATTTCTTTACTCTTCCCTCTTTCTTTTGTTTCTTCTATCTTGTTTTTTCCTTCTCTTGTCCCCCCCTTTTAAATTTTTTTTTTTCTTTCTTTTCATTTCTTTCTCCCTCTGCCTCGTGTTGTGTGCTCCTCCTCCCCCTCTCTTCTTTCTTTTTATTCTGCTTGGCTTGGCTAGTCTGCATACTTTTTTACTTCCTTCTCTCTTATATAAAATAATTATTCATTACTACTGTTCATAATATATATATAACCACATTATAAGCCTCTTTCTTTTGTTTCTTCTATCTTGTTTTTTTCTTCTCTTGTCCCCCCCTTTTTAAAATTTTTTTTTCTTTCTTTTCATTTCTTTCTCCCTCTGCCTCGTGTTGTGTGCTCCTCCTCCCCCTCTCTTCTTTCTTTTTATTCTGCTTGGCTTGGCTAGTCTGCATACTTTTTTACTTCCTTCTCTCATCCTGATGATGGATCACAGAGTGTGATCCGAAACGTTGATGATAAAAAAACTTACACAATCGAATCCAGAAGCAACATCATCATTAACAATGGATTGTGGAAACTTGATATTATTAATAGAAGATCAAGTATGATAGACACAAATCCTAATTATTAAAGCAATATAATAGAACCATGTTAAAATGAAGTTGCCCAAACCCTCAGATACTATGATTTGAAAGAAAATGATAGAATAAAGACAAGCCCCACAAACCCGATGAAATTAACCATTAAAATGTTTTCACAAGGAAGAAATACTTTGTGAAGCACTAAAAATTAGGTATGATATATACACATCCTAATCGTTAAAGAAATATAACAGATCTAAGTTAAAATGAAACTGCCCAAACCTCAAACACCATGATCTCAAAGAAAATGATAGGAAAAAGACAAGCCCCACAAACCCGATGAAATCAACCATTAAAATGTTTTCACAAGGAAGAAGTAAGTTCTTACAAACCCTACAAAATAGAACATTTCATAATACAACAACAAAAGAAAACAATTTTAACAAACCCATTGGGAATTTAAAGAGAAGTTGGTAATTCATAGACTTTGTCTACCATCTTCAACTTTCAATCTTCTTATATTGTACTCCAAATCTTTTTCTCCTTGACTAAAAACCCACAATCTTAAAGGGTAGAAGTTGTCATTAAGGCTTATTGCAAACATATTCTATTTCACAAATAGGTAAGAAGATCAAGAAAATATATTTACATCTTACATGCCATAGTTGTCGAATGCGAAGTGTAGTTACCTAAAATTTGAATCATTTTAGTTTCCTGCATGATGATATTATCGATAATCTAATCGATACTTCCAATAACATAAGTGTTTATTGTTTAAGTTGATTGACCCATTTGTAGTTTCGCCTTTACAATATTACATCAAAAGGTTTTATTGTTTAATTAAATTTACATGACAAACTTATTTGATTAAACTCTTTAAATGAAAGATTTATTTGATTAACCTTTTTAAGTGATCGAGAAATAAAATAAAGTGATTAAAAAATTTAAAAAGTTAGCGATTACTACAAAATTTTTGGCAGAAATTATAATTCCAGGAGCTTTGCTCCCACAAATAGCCTATCGACTAAATTGTAAATATTTATTTATTAACTTCTCTCTTGCATTAATAAATTTATAAAATCATTTATATGCAACTAAGAGTTTAACTAGACTTAAAGATTCTTTAATACCAACATCCACTTTATAACTAAATGAGTAGTATTAATTTAATTTTTAACATTAATAAATAATAATATTTATATATATATATATATTTTTTAAATTTTTGAATTAATAAATAATTCCAATTAAAAAAAAATTAATAATAAATATAAAAAATTGAAAATTTGAAATTAATAAATAATCATTAAAAAAAAGTTTTATTTTTTATTTATTTTAAATAAATAAATTTGAAAAATTAAATTATATTTTTATAAATTAAAAATAAACATGCAATCACTATTTCATATTCCTTTGATCTCTCAAATCATGCAACCATAATATACTTAGTTTTCTATTTTTAGTATACTTGTTTTCACATGCATGCATCAGTTTAGCTACAACATGCTTTCCTGTCAATTAATCTTTTTCTTTTACCAATAAATTTTGCAATTTAAATATTTTAGATATAAGAGAATATTTATCTTTATTTAGAAAATTCATGATAATCATATGGTTCAATGACAAATTCAAAGTTTAAACCCTAGCTATTCAATTTGTTATTTTCTTCTAATTTTCTATAATTAAATTTCCCTATATCAGAAAGGGTTTTAAAATAATATAGTCATAATAATTTTCTACAATTTTTTTGCAGTCAAGTTTTCTTGATTAATAAGTTTTCCTTTTCAAATTCTAAACAAATACAATTTTTTATGTCATAAAAGTTGAGCTGTTGCATTCTGATATCCTTTTTCTTTATAAAAGGTGATATGGGTTTGTGCTTTTACCCATAATTCTTTATCCAAAAATCAATATAGTATATTAATAAGCATTATGAAAGCACCCACAAATGCACAAAGTAGATAGATTTTTCTATAAAATTCTATAATGGGTTTTCAAACCCTACCTCAAAACAACAACTAATATCCGAGACAATCTGTGAACACATACTGATCCAAAACCTCTGAAACTTTCAATAATTCTTTTTCTCTTATTTCAAATTTTGCTCCATAAAACCTGTGTGTGTAGAAATAAGCTTGAATCTCTTAATAAAGAGTTTAACTCTACTTAGCGTTTCTAGTTTCCCAACATGCAAAGGTCTCTTCCAAAAATAAACTTTTATTATGTAATCATTTCATGCACACTTTAAAAACTTTTTAATTAAAATATTCATTTATAATTTCTTTTCCTCCACTTAATTAATTAATGCAAGCACTATTTAAAGTGTAACTTATTATTTAAGTTAAGAATAATAAAAATTAAAGTTCATTATTTAAATGCAACTCCAATTTAATTATTAATTAAATATTTATAATAAAGTAATATTAAATCTTTAATCTTTTAATATTTTAATTCTCTTGTTATCCAACTTCTTAAGTTAGACTTTTGAATTAAATCTTTTAAACTGAAGCACATATTTAATTAATTTATAATTAATTAAATCATTATATTCTAATTTCTCTTTGACCAATTTTCCAAATTAGACTTCCAAATCAAGTCTTTTAAATTACAACATATATTTAATTAGTTTTTAATTAATTAAATATTCACATATTTTAATATTTTCTATTTAATCAAATAATATTTTTTAATTCTCAATATTATATGATTAACCCAAATATCATAGTTAAATTGTTTACCAAATAAATCACATAGTGAAATCCACATAAAAGCAACATTACCAAAACTAAACAAAACTCAAAAGTAAACAACATGACCAAAGATAAACACATGGATTTAAAAAAGGTGGAAATTCAAATACATGTCCTTCTACTTAGGGCAAGTAATTAGACTATGGCTGAGATTGAACTTGAACAGTATCTCCCCATTTTTACCTTTGAGTTATTGCGATAGGGCACACTCATCTTGACAATTTAGGGAAGTTGATGCCTGGTACCTACAATCTGTATAAAAGATGAGCATGTACAAATATAGTTTATGTCTAAGCTAAATAAGAAATGACAGGGAGTGGTACATCATGTAAATCTTGACTAGGAGGTAACTACAACTCCCTCCCTTAACCACATTAGACACGTCAGACAAAAAAGTAAAACAAACACACACACACACACACACACACACACCATACACATGCAAGTATGGAGTAAGTATAATAATTCTTGAGTAGAAATCATCACATATTCAAACATGAAAACTCATCATTGTGAATATAAACTACTCATAATCTGATATCATCATAAAACCAACCAAATCTACTAACTAAGAACGATTAAAGCATCATTAATGCACTAGTAATCACAATCATCAATTAAGATATGAAATATAATCAACTAAGTAATTCTGTATTGATATACATGTAATCCAAGTCATGAAATAATGTCATAATTATATATCTAATATCCTTGAAACTAAAACATTCATGAAATAGGCATAAAAGAGTATGGTAAATATAATGGAAAAAAAAACTTTGAGTGGGCATTACACAATTAACGTTTATCAAATAAAATATATAACAACGAGGTTTTGAATCTTCCAATAGATTCCCCTTGTCTTGACCATGTTCACATAAGTTTGGCCTTTGGTTCTCCAATTAAATTTTATGGTTCAATTTCTTGCACACTAAACTCGAGCATCAATAGTCCAATGAAAGATCATATAAAGATACATGTATATATGTGTACAACTGATTAGTTCATTACATAATTGCATTCACATTAAATATGCATATTAATTTATCACAATTAGCTGTCCTTTCTAAACATTACCATATGAAATAATTGTAATATCAAAATATCATAATCTACATAACAACATCAACTCCTACTTAACATTGTCGAATTAAATATTATCATGATTCATTTTCTATCATAATAATGAAACATTGAAACCATATCTATTAAATAATCATGCATGTAAAATAGGTTTTAGTACATAACATAAGTGAAAGTCACCAAAATTTAAATGTCACAAGCAACTGGGTAATATGAATCACTATCCAACCAACTCAAGAGTGTGTCAAAACATTGAGTATTACATATTAGAAAGTGAATAAAACATCTATGCTATGATGGGTCAGGGTGAGGCCTCACATAAGCGTAGGTTTTCATGAAAGAAAAAAAATCTTTTTCTTTTTTGCAAATCTCTATAATAAATTTTTTTATTGCAATTTTTTTCCTTATTAATACTCATTTATACTAATCTATTCATTAGAGGTGATTATTTCATTTAAAAAAAAGAGTTTTTCACTACATTCAAACTTAAATCTTTCATATGCTATTGCATGATTATTTTATCTTCTCATTTTGAATCCAATCTTTTTAAAATTTTTTTTGTCTTCCTATCATGCATTTCTTCCTATCACACATTTCTTTCTTTTGAGTATCACATATTACAGGTTCTTTGTGTCAAACAAACATAGATTATATTTTACCTCTTCTTTGAGCACTTCTCTCCATACTCATAATTTTATGGAGTATTTTTGGTGTTTTTTATATATCTATCATGCTACTCTCTATTCTTCTTCTTTTTATATAGATCCTCACTAATATATTTTTTGCTAATATTATTTCATGTTATCAAAGAAAAGGTATGTGAAAAATGAGGGTAATATTTGTTGTAGCTAATTCTCTATTTAAGCTTCTCACTTATTACTATGTTTAATATTTTTTTAATAGGTAAAAGGCCTCAAAGCCCATAAAAATAAAACATGGAACTTGCTTTGATGAATTATAAATGGATTATCTTCAAACCTTGATTCTTATTCCTTAAATCCTCACTTACAAATCATGCAATAAAGCTTGAATAAGGTCAAATTATTAGGATAATGATGTCTATAATGTCAAAATTTATTAAGACATTAAGTAAAGAATTTTATTATTATTTATTTATTTATTTAACACTTTGATTTTAATATTTTAATCTCTAATTATAATAAGTAAATCATTTGTATGCCTAGGAACTCAAAAAAGATAATTCGTTTTAATCAAATTGTAATACACAATTGAAGAAAGAAGTAGAATGAATACTAAGAACAAGATTCAAAACCTAATAGATCATTAAATGGGTGAGTACATTTGATATTCTTGAGATTGGTATTCTTGATATCTTCCCATAAACCTACTTGGTCCTCTTTGCATAAACTTATCCATCCAATCAAAGCCAGGAGGGAATCTTATATGAAGAAAGTGCATTAAAAATCTAGATTCCTTATAATGAGTCTCAATTTATTAAACCTCTTGCGATCTTCAGTAAAAACTATAGGGAAAAGTAGGATAGTATTTTTGCCTATAATATTTGTATCACAATTACAAGGTTTGGGAATAAACTAATTTTCATCAATATTGATTAGAACTTTTCCTAGGTAAATAAATACTCTTAAAGAGCCTTCTACAAAGGAGATCTATACAAAACTTTTCAACCTTTACTGAATGTTCTATAAATACAAAAATAAATGTAATATTAAAAGGAACCCTATATCTCTTGATGTTGAAAATTGTAAGAAAATCTGTGTGTTTTATTTCTTCAAAATACTAACATACATCTTCTCTGATCATTTATTAACCTACTGGCCTTAAAAATTGGTTGAATCTAACTTTTGGGAGAAGTTGGGCGATCAAATGTGAAAATTCATCAATGTTGTTAAACAACATTTTCATGACTTTTGTATTTCTTGTGTAACTTTTTCATTTTGGGCTAATTTCACATAGAACTTTACCCAAATTGGTCCTATATGATTAAAAATTCTTCTTAACTCCAAATAAAAGTTTCATATTGACCTACTAACCTATTGATCATATTCGACCGTGTTGGCTTATCAATTCCTAACATGTCAAAGGCCTTGTACAAATATATCTTATTATATTTCTAAATGGGTACAAAGGACCTTTATGATGATCCTAAACCTACTTGCATTCTTTCCTCATTACTTCAATCATCTGCACCAAGATCTTGGGGTGCTCTTGCACCAATTCATCTTTAAAAAAAACATGTTCTTCCTTTAATGAGTGAACCTACCACAACATCTTCCCTATCATCACTTTTAGTCAATAAAAATAAAATATTGACTAGAGGCCCTTTTGTGAAGTAGCAAAGGCTCTTCACTTTGTTCTAGGAACTTCACCATTTTAAACAAGGAAGAAAATGGGACTTTTAGGATTCCTTACAAAATAGTGATGCCCCGTATTCTTTTCTCACACCCTTGATTACATGGCCCCTTTTATTGAGCTACAACTAGTTGCGTTCCCTTCCATTGTATCCTTGGCCTATTTAACTTTCATTGTTTCACGATCAAGATTTTTTTACTAGAATGAGTCTTCCAAAAAATGATCCCCTTTAATTCTTCTTGGGTCCTACCAACCATGTGGTCATACATCATTCATCATTTTTATTTTGCAAGGGAAGAAATGGGCCCGTTAAGCCCCCTTTGTGAAATGGCGTAGACTTCTTCATTTAACTCTAGGTCCATTGCAAAGGACACATGCCATTCATCTCATTGGCTCCTTTAACCCCATCACTATTATAGAATTGTCAGATTTTGGCTTGAACAACTTGTTTTCCCTACTATGTTTAACCTTTCTTTGTTCATCGCAAGCCCAATTCGCGCAACAATTTCTTATTTAATGGTATAAGTGTTAAAAGACATTTTAATTATGAAGTTATAGCTATAACTACCTTAAAAATGTTAGAGATATAAACAAAATAATAACAAATGGTTTAATAAGTTGTTAACAATACTTTGATTTTACTTTAACATGCATAATTTTTTTTTCAAAAAATATAATAAATAATATATTTATAAATTATAAATATTATAAAATAATGAAGAATTAAAAAAGAAACCACCTAAGTTTTCAATATAATTGATCATAATTATTAATTTTAAAATTGTGACACTTAATGACAAACTTATATATTAATTTTAATTTTACTATAATTATTGAAAAAAAAACTTAAAAAGTACACCTTGATGAGTGGACCACACTATTCTTTTTCCCACCCCTTTACCAATGTAGTCATCCCCCCCCCCTTTTTTTTTTCTTAAATGTCACTTTTAATAAATGGCATACATGTTAAAAGACATTTTAATTATGAAGTTATATATCTAACTACCTAAAAAATGTTAGAGATATAAAGCAAATAATTACAAATAGTTTAATAAATTGTTAACAATGCTTTAATTATACTTTAACAAGCATAATTTTTTTTAAAATAATAAATAATATAAAACATTGAAGAATTAAAAAAGAAACCACCTACATTTTCAATATAATTGATCATAATTATTAATTTTAAAATTCTAACACTTAATGACAAACTTATATATTAATTTTAATTTTAATATAATTATAATTTATTTTTTAAAAACACACCATGAAAAAAACTATGAAAAAAACCATACCCTTAAACATTGAAAAAAAAACCCCAATTCAAAAAGCAGTCCTTCACTGTTAGAAGTAAAAATAAAAAGTAGTCCATCATCCATTAAGAAATATGATTACATATGCAATAAAGTTGTTGGCCACTCCCATGGCTTTTCCTTTCCATAGAAGAGCTATCCAGGCCTGGAATTCGATAGTTGCTCCCGCCTGTCATATGATTTATTAATGATAGCTAAAAAAATTTCATGCCTTTCATTTACATTTTAAGACAAAAAAGGTTTGCCAATTATTTTGTTTTAAAATAATATATAAAGATAATTTTAAATTCAAATATTTTATAAATTACAAAACATTAAATATTAATTAGTAATATATGCAAAAGTCTTTATGAATAACCTATAATTATAAATTAGTAATATTTAAAAAAATTTCAAATAAAAGAATCCAATTTCTAAGTTCCTGTATGTTATTTAAGAGATTTCTAAATTAATATAATTATAATAAATAATATAAAAATACATACCTAATATTGTAAAGTACTAAAAATAAGTTTTTAAAATTCTTTATATTCTATTTCAACAAGATTCTAAATTAATATATACAATCAATAATATATATATATATATATATATATATATATATATATATATATATATATATAATATAATATAATCTAATATAAAATAATATATTTATCATACATATATATTATACATATTGTAAAATCACATTTATCTATATTATTAAATAAAATATTAAGCTCCCTATAACAAATATTGACAGTTTAGTAATAAATTTACTTGTCATATTGACAGTTCTCTAAAAACTAAGCCTATCACTTCATATGGTCCTACAACTTTCCAGCCTGTCATATTTGGTTCAAAAGTTCAAAAATGACTAATATGACCATCAAATTCAAGGCCCAAAGCTACCATTTGAAAAATACATATTAAAAGAAACACCCTTAAATAAAACTAGTTCAAAACCAAAAAAGTAGTCCTTCATAGTTGAGAAGCAAAACAATAATAATGATAAAAAAGCATTTTCTACCGTTAAGAAAGTTGAAGGCCACTCCATGACTTTTCCTTGCTATAAATAAGAAATGTGATTACAAATAGAGCAATGGGAGCTGAAATCAATGGGTTTCTTAATGGAATTAGCATGGGAATTGAAATCAATGGGAGTAGATTGGAAAGAGGGCATTCAAATCAATGGGAATTTGTGTGGGAATTTGGTTCTAGAGGGTTTCATTGCAAGAATTGATTGGGAATTTGGTGTTGAAGTTGATTGTGAAAAGGGTTTCATTGTGGCACTACTTTGCTGATAAGATGGTTGTTACCTTTGTGCTCCTCATTATGTCTTTGGTGGGGGGATTGTATAGAAATTGGTTTCATTGTATGTGAATTAAGGGTTTAATTGTAGGAATTGATTGGGAATGTGGTGTTGAAGTTGATTATGAAAAGGGTTTCATTGCAAGATTGGAATGGTTGTGAGTTTTGAGTGAGATATACTCCTTGAGGGTTTCATTTGCGGCACTTCTTTTCTGATAAGATGATGATTAGCTCTTGTTGTGCTTCTCATTATTTTGCTCATGGTTTCGTACCAATCCTCTGTAGAGAATAGGGCATTTGACTGACTAAATTATAGGTATTTATTGGCTTTGAATTAAGGATAAGGTTTGCAATCTGACTAGATTTTTGGTAGATTGGTTTGTGTTTGGTTTTAATTATGTATGATTTTGTACTAAATTGTGTATGGTATGCTTTTGCATTGACTTCTGTCAACTATTTCCTATAAATTCCAATTAAATTGATGATTGACTCTAATAATGTGACTAGATTTTTTATGGCCATTGGGTTTATGATCTTAAAATTTTGAATTTAGGGTTTTAGATTACATTTTATAACAAAATTAAAATAGATATTATGTGGGTATTACTCATTTTGGTTTATAGATATGTTCAAATGGTACTTTGTGTTTTATTATTATCAAGTGTGGCTTGTTTGAACAAATGTATTTTGTTTGAGGTTTTTTGGGGTTCAATTTGGGATGTAATTTATGGTGTGAGGTGGTTATTTAATGATTGGGTCTATGATTGTTTCTAGTTTGAAGTTTTTTTTGTTCAATTAAGAATAGATTTATAGTCTATGGTGGATATTTCATGGTTGGGTGTATGATTATCTCTTGTTTGAATTGTGAACAGGGCATAAAGGGTTTCAATGCAACACCATAAGGGATGTACATAGTATTGGAAGCTTATATCTAGTGTATTATGGAGGCATGGAGGTATGTCTACATCTAACAATAATTTCATCAATTCATACTTGCACTTATTTTGTCATACTTTCTTTTATAACCAGAATATGTGATATTTATTTTACTCTTGTGTGTGTTTGAATGTCTTGATTCTTTGAATTTTGTTTGATTTTTTTGGAGCATTCTTCTATGTAGTTTTTGACTGACATAGTAGTGTCAATTCTTTTGCCTCTTGATGTGGTTTTCAAAATTGTGTATCAAGTCCCTCTTTGTTATGTAGGGTTATGTATGTTGTATAACTGAAGTGCAACTAGATTAGAATGTTTTCTTTTTAATTATCTAGGCACCTAGCTGGGTCATGCTTTACTCTCACTCCTTCAAATTATCCTCTAAACCATGACTACCCATCCCTATTTTTAGGTCATATGATAAGAGACTTGAAAATGATTAAATCCTTTAGAAGGTGTAAGATATTTCATAACACTAGCAGCTTCTACTTGTCTGATTAGCCACATCTTTCTCCATATTATGTTCATCTAATTCTCTACTATATCTTTGTCAAGTTAATCTTATCTGAATAATTCTTCGTGAAAAGTTTAGTAATTATCATAGCAGCTCACAATAGTGCATGGCCTTTCTATATTCACCTTCCTATTTCATTTCTCTATTAAATTCTCTACTCTTATATCAATGTTTGAGCCTTGATATAATTATATCATATTATGTTGATATCATAAAATATCAAATCTATCCACCCACTTTAATAGTCCTCTATAGTACCTAAGAAAGAGCTCACAAACTTCCAAAAGTATTTGTCTTTATGATCATTAAGTCTATAGATTGCCATAGTATGCCTAAAGTTGAACATAAATTAAAACTAAATATATAAATTATTTATTTTTCAAACAAAGAAATATTAAAAAAAAAAAACTTCCAACTTCCCCCAACAGATGAAAATAGATTAAGATGAAAACAGATTCAACTAACTTTTATAAAAGTAAAAGCCTAAAGGTAAAAACTAATGTAAAATGCCAATGGATTATTAAAGTAGTGTTGTGGTCTCCACAACACACACCCCATTCCTTATTAGGAATTGGGACCCCTTTCCTTTTTTTGATTCTCAGACTCATAGTTTGGGAGTCAAGAGAAAGAAACTCGGGTAAATAACTTAGAATTTTAAAGTTTGAAAAACCCAAAAAAATTAAAAACCAAAAAAAAAAAAAAAATCTTGCACATGTGTGCCTCGAAAAGAAGGAAGGGAGGTTATAAAACTCCCCTTCCCCTTCTTACTACTTCATTTTTTGGAAGAGCTAAGAGGGAAAGGTTTGGAAACCCTTCCCCCCTACCTCCACGTAGCCCTCACGAGCGCGACCACAAGAGGAAGCACATAGTGCATGCCCTTTGGGCCACGCGTAGCCACTACTGTGCCCTCTCGGCCATGCGCGGCGGCCGTCGCCATGCCCTTTTGAGTGTGCAACGTGATGCTGCGCGTGCCCTCTAGGTAGTGCGCGGCTTGGCATTGCGTGCACCTTCTTGAGCACGCGCGCGACGGCCCCCCTTTTAAAAATTTTAATTTAATTTAATTTTTTTTTTGTAAAGTCAACACCCCCCCCCCCCCAAAAAAAAAAAAAAACAACAACAAAAACAAATTAAATAATTTTTCTAGAAGGATTTTTTTTAAATTACATTTTATCCAATAATTAATCATTCTTTTTCTCTTTTATGACGTGTAGGTAATATAATCAGATGGCATCTACATCCAAATCAATAGAAAAACTAGTTATGTACAAGTTCCAAGGCGTAACCTCGAAGTCACGGTTGCACAATGAATACTTTGAGATCAAAGGCACAATACTTGGACACATGGACTTGGGAGAGTTTTTGAGGGTTTGTAACAACCCAACTAAAAGATCTTCTTTGAGATTTGCCTTAATTC
This sequence comes from Cupressus sempervirens, assembly GCA_028749045.1. Taxonomy (NCBI): domain Eukaryota; kingdom Viridiplantae; phylum Streptophyta; class Pinopsida; order Cupressales; family Cupressaceae; genus Cupressus; species Cupressus sempervirens. The sequence continues at coordinate 440,085,345 of CM053788.1, forward strand.
ATTCTGGATTGGTAAATGCAGCATTACATCCTTGGACTGTGTAGTCAACTAAATTGATTATGACCCTATCTCAACATTTTGTTCCTGAGGAAAGGGTGGTAAAGAGCATTACTGGGGAAGTGGTCTTAGATCTACGACTTGATAATATTGAGAGGGTTTTTCACCTACCTAGAGCTGATCAGTTTATTAGGCTTTAATATGAAGCAGCTGAGAGGTGGCATAAGGATCATTACCAGGAGGCCATCGACATCATATATTCCTCATACTTTGTTGAGAAGCCATCTCGGGGGAAGACAATCAGTAAAGTAGATATGACTCGAGGATACATGAAGGATGACATTGGATATTCAATCATTCTCCTGAACAAAGTTATGGGATTGCCTACAACGGGTCATCTTGCTCCATTCATGGTTAACTTCATTGAGACCATCAGACATGCAAAGATGCCACTGGATTGGGCCACCACACTTAGTGAGAACTTGTGTGACCAGTTGCAGACAGTAAAGGACAAGAAGACATTTTATATGACTTCTTATGTGGTATATCTACTTGCAGCGAGAGCCATCGACTATCTCGAGTTGTACAAGAAGGGCACTATGTAGGATCCTAATGCATGGCTATATATAGTCTATCCTCAGCTAGTTAAGAAGAAGCTCTCACTGTAGAGTAAGGAGTATAGGACTGTGAATGATGCCTTCATCTTTTCCATCATTCGATTCATCGAAGGGGATTATGGGAAGAGATTGTTTGATGAGGCTAAGGCACAGATCATAGCTCTCGGTGCATATTTCATCCAGTTCTAGACATTCACATACATTCAGGTTGGTGGTGCATCCATCCATCCAAAGAAGCTCCCAAGATACCCAAGTGACAAGTTGGTTCTAATGGAAATTTCTTGACAGATTGAGTCAGCTTATGAGAGGATCAAGAAACAACAAAGGCCTTGTTGGGACTGGCCTTTTGTAATAGGAGCATACCAGGTAAAGAGAAAGTAGGATATCCCAAATTTCAAGTGGGAATGGGAGAATTATCCTCTTGAAGAATATAACTCTTCCCGGCCATTCTTTGACAATGTTGGTAAAGTGGAAAACCTAGCAAGAAAAGAGTTCTACCATGAGGATGCCATTGAAGATCATTGGATGAATGCCACAAATGACTATGATTTTTGTATCAGGGACTATTGTAGAATGACTTTGTATTTAGTGAAGAAGGCTCTCAATTTGACCATCTCGGATGAGATAAGGCTACAGGATTCACAGGAGCTACTAAACCCCTTATTCAATACAGATAAAGTTGGCGAGAGGACCATCCTGAATGTAGAAATTGGTAGAGAGGAAGGAGATGATATTAATCATCGAGTGAGACATGTCATCAAAATGACAAAGAGTTGGATCAAGAAACCCTTTCTACTTGATTTAATTCCAGATACAGTGATATTCCATGCACATGCTCGCCCAAAAAGGGTAAAGGGGAAGAAAGTCACAGTTCCTATTTTTGCACTCCAATCTCCTATCAGGGTAGAAATAGTCTACCAGCTTGATCGTCCAGTGGGATACTACCATCCTTTAGAAAAGAAGAAGGAAAAGAGGAAGAGAGCCTCTCCTTAGAGGATTCAGACAGAGCATGTTGAAGAACAGGCCCCTTCGCAACAACAGGAATCTCCTCCCCAGGAGCCCCAAGACTCTAGAATTTCTCATATCAATATCCAAGTTGATTTCCCATTACCTCCTATTTTTTCAAGCCAACAAGAAGAGGGAGAGATTTCAGAGACATCCATTCATTCGATGCATGAAGAGCCTACTTCTACTATGGTTCCACAGAAGCAAAAGAGGGTCAAGGTTAGAATGAACAAGAGGTAAAGAGTTTGTAAAAGATTAGTGCCTAATCCATCTATTCTTGAAGAAGAATTAGATGAGGATGAAATAGAGTTAGATGAGGAGGAGGAGAAAGTACCCCTACAAAGGAGAACTCAACTAGCCAAAGCCACAGAATTGGAAAGAAAGAAGATTGTCACAAATGCCCCACCACCCACCCAAGCTGAAATGGTAGAACTCTCTTCTTTGAAAAATGAAGTACAACGATGAGTGAATGAGCAAAGGGAGCTAGGTGATGATGTTCTCTCCATCCCAGATTTTGATTTCATGCTAGTGGGTACAGAATTGGTTGGAGATAAGATTAGAGATACTCCTACAGGTGAACTTCAATAGCAAGATTGGATGTAGATGCCACTCGAGATGCAAGGTCCTCATCCAACTCTCCCATCTTCACCTTCGATTATGATGTTAGATAAGGTTTCAGTGTCACCTCCACCTCTGAGTTCACAAGAACATGTTCAGAAGGATTCATCATTACAAGGAGAGCCAGAACCAAGGGTTATTGATGAGCTATTAAAAGAGGCATAGGTAGTAGAATGTATACAACAACCTTCTTAGGAAGTTGAGGATCAAACTATAGGATCTATAGATACTAAGACTATAGAAGAAGAACTCTCATAATAGGAGACTCCAAGCAAGAGCGATAAAGGGAAGGAGGTAGTTGAACACATCCCTTCATCATCTAGAGCTAAGGTTACAGAAAGACATATCCCGAGATGGTTCCAGAAAGAAATAATGAGAAGTGCTAAGCATCAATTCCTTACTTCAGAGGATGATATTTGTGACATTGCAGAGATTTTGAACAAGCCTGACTCTCCATTACATGATGCAACACCCTTTACATTCATTACTACTACCTAGAACTAGGACTTATTTGCACAGGTGGCTTGCCCTCCGAAAGGTTTAGATGAAGAAGCTGTTAGCCTTTAGGACTATGAAGTGAAGGATATCATGTTCGAAAAGCCTACACAGGATACTTCCTGATAGATGACGACTATGGGATTCAAGGAGGTTCTTAACCATATGGAACAGGATGAGATTGAAATCAGAATACTTTGAAGGCAAGTTGAGATCTTAAAAGGATATTTAGTTGAAGTTATTGGTCCTCTTGATCTTGAATGCCTTGAGGAGACTTTGACTACCATTCTTAGAGAAGGGGAAGGTGTACGAATCAATCCATTTTTGAGAGCTTGTCAGGATTGGTGAGATAGCCTTGAGGATAGGGGTATCACTATAATCACAGGAAGTCTAAAGTTATTGCATGCTACACAAGAGAATATTGATAAGATCGTGGCAATTTTGAGGCAGAACTTCAGTATTATGGATGAGGTACGAGTATGGAGCAAGGATTTACAAACTCTACAGGCCATAAAAGGGAAAAGGTACCACATTCTAATTGATGTATATACTAGAGAAGAGTTAGACATGATAGATGATTGGATATAAAAGATTGCAGATGGAAATAAAGTGATGGAAACATTGCATGATGAGATACATAGGCTCAAGGATCAAGCTCGAGAGTGAATTTTGGAAGTACACAAGTTGTACAGTGATTCATGCTTGGACATTTTTGAAGATGAAGAATGAGAGAAGATTTTACCAGTTGAGATAGTTGTGGAGAATTTTAGAAAAACTTTAGAGGAAGCATCTAGTGATGAAGACATCAGACAAGCCTTCAGGATAGAAGAAGCACTGTTAGAGTTGGACACCAAATTCAGAGATTTTGTAGAAACTCAAATTGAGGTGGACAACTACAGACAGAAGGTCAAAGACAAGTATGAGGCTTTGGATCTTCCTGATGCTACTAAGATTATTGAGATTATAGAGAGATTCAAGGGCAAACATCCAAACATATCTTTAGGATAAAGATGAGCAAAACCCAGATGCCAGAATTTCAATTTTGACACTTAGTAAAATTTTGAGATTTTGACCCAGTCGAGGTCCACAGCTCCACAGGTCCACAGCTTCTTAGGTCCACAGCTCTACATGTTCATAGGTCTACAGGTCTGTAGGTCCACAATTCAGAGGTGCACCAACAGTTGACTACCAGTTCCAAAAATAACACTTTCCATGCATTGGGAGCGCATTTTGATGGCAAGTTAGCTTAGACACACATCAAGTGAAGGGCTAGCTTCTATTTTTGGTGTCTCCATGCACTTCTACTTTGATTGATGTCTTCCTCCTACTTTCTCTCTCATGATTTCATTATTTTTGACATGTAAAGGGCTCATGCATCCAATTAATGAATAAAATATGGATGGAGTCCCTCTAAGCACCAGTAGATTACCAGTTTGTATATATTTAGTTTGTTTTAATGTTTTAAAATCATTTTATTGCATTAAGATATCTCTCACTCTCAACACAAATTGAGGAGATGATTTCTTATAAATACCCCATTGTAAAATGTAACAAAGGCCACCGTTATTATGCAATAAAGTTATGCTTTTGGTGCTAGCATTCGGAGTTTAGTTATTCTTGACTCAATGTGTCATTGTTTTGTGAATTTTATTCATGAGATTGTGATCTAGCCAAAAGTTTATTGCATTTTTTCTGGTTGTGCAATCTTTTAGTTCTGGTGTTTGCTATAGATATATGAATTTCATTGACGTAACGAGCTTGAGAAGAGATCACCCGGTTGTGTCTACATAGCTTTTTGTCTCGCAATTGCGCACTTTCTATGGCCTTGTGATTTGATGAAGAGTGAAACATCATTCAATTTTTTAAAGATTCTCACCAATGATTGCATTAGTGGATCTATGAAGTGTTGCTCCTATTTTCAGTGGTTTCCTACCAATTTCTTCAAAGGTTTAACTTGCAGCGTGTTGTGTTTTGTAGCTTATGTCTGTTTAGGAATTTCAATTTCAAGTCATTTGATTTCATGTTATTTGCTTTCAGTTTCGTTATTTTCTTTGCTAACCCCCTGTTAGAATAGGACCTCATACTAGCTGCATTGTTAGAGTTGCATTCAATGAAAAATAGAAAATACAAAAATATTGTTCTTTTGGTGTGATATTTTGAGACAACGAACATATTTTACTTCAATTATGAGATAAAAGGGTTTTTTGAACCAACAAAGGCCTCCTTGTGAACATTCACATTTATCTTCTATTGAGTGAATTTTGGTACATCACAAGAAAAACACTGAACCTTGGAGCGGATCCTTAAAAAGATTTGCTTTTCAAGAGAGGAATTACACTATGGATTCCTACCATTGACCTCGTGCAAAATGAACACCCAACAGGTAGTGTGTATGCATTTTATTTGATTTGGGATAGATTTTTCTCAAGTTATGAGGTCCCAAATTTTGTGGTCTACTTCTATTATTTTGTTTTAAAGCTATTTTTTTCAGATTTGACATCTTGTTTTCCTATATCACATCATTGCTCTTTTTTCTTTAAACATGTTTGTATTATTTTTGATGTTTTTTTAATTACATATGAGAAATCCTATTGTATAGGATTAAAAACTCCTATTGTTACTGTATATAGAAAAAGCTTGATCATAAATTGGATATGCAGGGCAGATGATAAAGGAAATTAGAGTAAATATGATTCTTCTCACTTATGTATGCCAATTACCTGTTCATATATATTTTCCATGTCATTGTTTTAGAATTTTTTAAGAATTCCAAAAAGATAAGATATATCATACCATATTGATATAGGTATGTCATTTTTTCATTTCACAGTGCTTAAAATTTGTATCTATAGTTCTATGTGGGGATATTAATATACACATATTTTGGTATTAAATTTTCCTTATAGTCATTGTTCATTGCAATATGTTTTATATTATTACTTATTTACTGAGGAATTGCTAGGTTCAGTATATTTGTTTTTATCCTTTGTCAAATTTCATATTAACAATATTGATATATATGTTTATATTTATTTCATATATTAAATCCCAAATGGAATGGAGCCTTTTTTTGGATAATAAATAATATACATTATGTTTGTATCATTTGATTGTTATGATGTAAAAAGTTTGTTAATATTGGTGTGAAATGTTTCTGTAAGGTTCCTCCTCGTATGTACTTATTAAAAATGAATTTCTCTATTAAATCCATTATAGGAGATTGGAATGGATATGAATTAACATTCTATGGGTTAGGTGTCCTAATGGAAATTGTGATAAGTTCATACATGGATGTTTATTACTCTGTGATTCAAGGCTTACTACATTATCTCGATTGCTTAAATATTAATTTGCACTAATGATGATACACGATATTTTACCTTATGATGATGATGTTGATTATGGTACCTTGATGATGAGGTTATATGCATTTAGATAGTTCACTATGCCCTACTGATGATGTTTATGATGTTTAGGTATATGCATGCTTAATGATGATTATTCTAGTATTTTAATTCAAATTGATGAATAGGTTATGTTATATTGATTTTGCAATAACTGATGATAAAATGTGTGTAAAAATGAGAAAGGATTATTTAAATGAAATTTTGATGTTTTGATCAATGTGATTGTGCAATTTGGTTTAAACATATGAATGTGACGTTATCGAACTATTGATATTTGGATTGAGTGTGTAGGATAATTAACCATGGAATTTATCAGAGAATTGGTAATTGACCCTATGTACATTTTCTGAAACCTAGGGTTGAGTCTAATGAAGAGTTGCAGGCCTCATTGTTTCATATTTTATTTGTATCGTAATCTGAATGTGTGTATTATTATGTCATTGTAAGGTGTTTAATGTTACGTAACAATCAATCTTATGGTGTCATTTGACACTTATAATTTGTATATGTGTATCAGAATGTTAATTAGGATTAACAGAGCAACCTAATAATCTGAGATTGGTTAAGTTAGTAACCTAAGACTAGTTAGTTGGTAACTTAGATTAATTATCCTAATTAGGGTTTAGTGGAAATTTTTCATTCCTATGGTTTTAAAAAGTTCAAATATTTCAAGCCAATTATATAGATCCTAAAATGATCCTAGAGGCCAAAATTAATGTTATTTTCAAGTGCCTAGGGGGTATGTGTATGGGTTGGGGACATTTTCCACCCTTCTAGATCCTTCTATTGACTTTTATGACCTCCTAAATATCTCATTTTCCCTTTAGTGCGAAAATTTAAAATCTCCATGAGTTTACCAAGTTTACACTTCACTAAAAAGGTTGTCTTAATGGTAGGATCAAGTGGAAAGACCCTAGAAAGCTTAAGTCATGTCTGGAGTTATTTCCATTTTAGGTGGGTGAGTTTAGAAGCCTATTTAGTTGCCATTTTGAGGGTTGAAGGGTGTTCACCCATTCTCTACATTTAGAGAGAATCAAGCTTGAATTTGAAGAGGAAGAAGGATTAAATCTTCTTAGACACTCTATTTTCCATAACCTTTGTGAAGGTAGGATCCTTCATGGCCTTGTTCTTCATGCTTTATTTTTATTTGCTCAAGTAGACCTCTTGCATGTGAGGGATGAGTTATTATGGGTTTCTTATTTATTTTCCTTTCATATTTTCTATTTTTTTTTGTGGAGAAAATTGTTAAGAGTGTGTTGGCATTACTCACCCTCGAATAGGGTAGAAGTGGCCATGTATGGGAGGAGGGCCTTAGATGGATTTTGAGTCAGTGTAAAGTCTCTCCTCATGATGAGGAGAGGAAGAAAGTAGGGTGTTATGGGTCCGCCCTTGTCAATATGAACCAGTTTGTGTTTGGAGAGATAAGGAGTGAAATAATGAAAATTCTCTGTGATTATTAGCCTTGGAAGAAGCATATGTTTGGTGTTGTGATTGACATCTCCTACCCTAGAAAAATCCACCTTCTCCCTAGTCTTGGTTCAATATGGAATCTACTATGAAAGCCTTGGATGGGATTAGTTGTAAATTATGTCAATGTGATTGAATCTAATTATCACCTAGTCAATGGTTATCTTTATGTAAATTTGTAGATTGCTTAGTTGATATCTTGATATGGAGCAAAACTGGATTTAGAGTTTTTAGTGTTCTTAAGTCTAGTGTTATGGAGACTTCTCCTCGGGAAATATGATCATGATGTATAAAATTTGGTAGTAGAAATGAAAACATGTTAAATGGATTTCATAGTAAATCCCTTGAAAATAGATTGGTTTAGGATGAATATAGAAACATAGTGTTTCACAATTCATTGCTAACTTTATATATGTAATGATAATGATATCGAGTTTTCTTCTTGGATTCTTTTTCGATTGAGTCTTTGAATCAAGTTTTTAATAAAATTATAGTTCCTTATAGGAGAAAAGTTTCATTGAATTGTTATAATGTTTCAATAGTTCTCTCATTGGGATTGTTGTTAGTAAATGGAAATAACAGATGCAATTGTAAAATATTGATTTGTATCATATTGAAAATTCATCCTCTTGTAATTGGTATCAATAATGAAAGAACGAAGGATTTTTATTATTATTAAGCATTCTCATGAAATTGCAATGTGGAATCAAATTCAAAAAGAGAGGAAATTTAGATCATGGTTCAATCCATATTTGAAATTGATATATTGCATAGTATCCAATCTTATTTTAGTTTAATAGATCCATTGGATAAATATTAGCTAATAAGACCCATATAAAATATTTGATTATAAGACTTAGGAGACCATCCCTAGTCTAATTGTTTACCCCATGCATCAATACAACTGATTTAAATATGATAAGATAAACTCAATTACAAGAAGAAGAAAAAATTAAAAAAATCTTAAAATTGCACCTATTTAAGAGAGCAATTGCTCTCTTGAAAATACATGGAGTAAAATTTAATTCAACCAAGGAAAAAGTAACAAGGGATATTCTTGAAAAGATACTCCCTTTAATCCTTTTGAAATCCCAATTTAAAAAAAAAGATAAAGAAAAATATCTAAAACTACATTTTAAAACTCCTAAACTACCCCTCTACTTATCACTCTGCCTAATTTACTCCACTTGCAAGACCCTTCTTCCATGTGTGTTGAATACTCCTTATTCCACCTCCACTTGTGATGATGTCACCTTTACATTTTCTCTTCGCAAAAGTGAGTGCTGCATGTCCTTTTTGCAAGAAGAAATTCAAATGGAGGGCTGCAAGTCAACTTTGAACCAAAGTTTATAAATGTAGATTTACCTTTTTAAAAACCAACCTCATCTTTCTACTCCCCAAAACTAGACATACCCTTTTTGCAAACAAAGTAAGGTATTATACTCCCTTTAATCCTTTTGAAATTCCAATTTTTAAAAAAAGAAGACAAAGGAAAACATCTAAAACTACATTTTAAAACTCCTAAACTACCCCTCTACTTATCACTCCACCTAATTTACTCCACTTGCAAGACCCTTCTTCTATGTGTGTTGAATACTCCTTATTCCACCTCCACGTGTGATGATGTCACCTTTACCTTTTCTCTTCAAAAAAGTGAATGCTGCATGTCCTTTTTGCAAGAAGAAATTCAAATGGAGGGCTATATGTCAACTTTGAACCAAAGTTTATAAATGCAGATTTACCTTTTTAAAAACCAACCTCATCTTTCTACTCCCCAAGACTAGATGTACCCTTTTTGGAAACAAAGTATGGTATTAAATTATTAAAGGAAAACATATCCTATGTTTTTAACTTACCCATCATGAGGTGAGACATGCATACTTTTGAATCAGCCCTTGGGTCAACATGTACGCCTTATTAAAGTTGCCCATGTCCTTGGGTAAGGGAGGGTATGAGGTAGGGTTAGTTGGTAGTTAGGTGTCAGGAGTTAGAAAGGTATATTAGTTAGGATTTAGCGTAATAAAGTATTGTTAGATTTACTTTATGAGCATTTTGTAATTAAATAAAGGTAGTAAGGATTAGGATATAATAGTAGTGGTTAGTATTTTAATAATTAGGTTTAGTTTAGGAATAATAAAGGTGTTTGGGAAACTTGTAAGTAGGGATTAGTAATAATTGTTAGGAATTAATTTAGGATTTGGTTATGAAATTGTGTTTAGATTTAATAATTATTTTATTTTGGAAAGATGTATTTATGATATGATCAGGGAAAAAGGTCAATTATTAAATAAGTTGTAAAGGGACAATGAATAGATATAGCATTGGTATGTATGGACATAACTGAGAATTCTAATGGTTTGAGTTTAGATAATAAGTTTAAATATTTTTTTAAATGAACATTTACAAATTGAATTTCTCCATTATAATAGAATATTATAGTTTTAATGAATTTGACAATTATGAACAAGTGTCTTAGAAGTGGAAATCGAAAGTGTTATAAATCAGAAGTTATGCTAGGTGTTTATGTTTAAAGTTTGATTTGATATCAAACATTAAAGTATCATACATAATTATATTATATTATTTAAAAATTAATTAAATATTTTATATTAATTTATTGATACTTTAATTCCAAAGTACATTTAATTTGGATGGCGAGCATTATAGGATTAAAGGGGTATTGAAATAACCTTGGGTTGATAACCCAACAGTGTTTAGGGATGTGACCTAAGGATGAAACAATTGTTTTGAATAATTTAATAATCGATATTTAATAATTTTGACTAGTTAAAAAATTTATTTAAATAAGGAAACAAAGTATTATGGTAATTAGATGAATTTTTTGAAATGATGAAACCGATTCACCTAGGAGATTGAACCGACACACCAAATAAATATGAAATAACTTGATAACCTAATAGAACATATGAAAATTTATGAACTAAAATAACATGACTTATGGAGGGGTAAAATTAAGGTTTAATTAGACAACAATTAGGGTTTAGTCAACCCAAACTTGGTGTTCCTATGACACCATGACTTGAGTGTCCCAAACCTGTAGAGCATGGTCAGAATGTCAACTTTGCATCTGATTGAAAATAACCAAAACTCACTCCAATGCTTGGTCAACCTTCCATAACTTTCAAGGTAACATGTATTAAGCATATGGTTCTTTAACATTAAAAAAAAATTGTTGTTGTGTTTTTGCCCTGATTTTCAGGCATGACAGTTTCTCATTGATTGTTGCAATAAGTTTTATATTATTGAGTAATAGCGAATATTTGTTTTTTTTTTCTGTCAAATTTCATATTCACAATTTTATGTATGGATAATTTGATAACTTTGATATAAAAGGTTTGTTAATATTGGTTTGAAATATGCAGGGTTGATTTGGTTTAGATGAGTGAAGAAGAATGAAGTTGTAGATGAGCAATTGAATGTAGGAAAAGTAAATTGTAAACAGATTTGTGAACTAGAATTAGAAATTTCTTGACAATTATGGTTAATAAAAAATATTATTTTTAGTAGGGGTGGAAATGCCTCTCCATAAACTCTTGAGGAAGGCCATGGACATCCTTCAAGAGGTATTTCGTGCTCTCTTTTTCCATTATTTTTAGTTGTTTTTAAAAATTTAATTTAATTATAAATTTTTATAATCAAATTTATTATTTATTATTATATTATAAGTGAATAATTTTTCTTTTCAATTATGTATTCTATAACAATAATCAAATTGATATAATTATTACTAATTAAATAGTTAAAACAATAATTATAGTCTCTTGCTTTTGCAAAAGTTTACTAATAATCTAATGATTAATGATTGAATGAATGTATGAAATTATGGTTGCATGTAAATATTTCAATGATTGACTAGTCTTATGGATTTTTATATTTAAAATGACATTAACCATATGTGATTAATGAATGAAAGTGTTTCTAGAGATATGAATGCGTGAATGAGTGATTGGATGAATGTGTGTATATTTGAAGGCATGAATGAAGGAATGTAAGTGTAGGAATGAAATAATTTATTAATGGAGGAATAAATGCATGTATTAAGGCATACATGAATGAATGTGCGTATGTATGAAGGTATGAATGCATGGATGTATAAAGTATTTGCATTAATGAATATATGAAGTTATTACTATATGAATGAATTAAGGCATGTATGAGTGAATATATATAATTTATGAATGAGTGAATGCATAAACTTACAAGTTAAGATAGGTAGGATTGAGGGTAAAAAGGAATGTATGAGTAGATGTACTAAGGTAAGGATGAATGGACTTATATATGAAGGTATGAGTGAATGTATTTATGTATGTATGAGATTATGAATGAATGAAGTGTTGTGGTTTCACAACGCACACTCCATTTTGCCTAAAAATGGGACCCCATACTTTAATTTTTTTGGCTTTCTGGAACCTTATTCCAGGGTTTGAGTCCTTTTGGGATTTTATCTAGTGTTTTTATGACCCAATCGAGGTCCTAGATTTGAAAATCAGAATTTAAAAATCATCTGAGAGGACTAAGTCATTTTTCCAAAAGAAAAAAGGTGCACTAGTGCACCTCAACAGGTGTGCTAGTGTGCCAACATACTCAGAAAAAACTCATCACCCCTTTGATAATGCACAAGTGCATAGCGGCACAGTTATGCACCTATGCAACACCAAAGGTGCATGGGGTCCCCATGCCTATAAAAGTTGGAGCTCCCTTTTCTTTCCCATCATCTTCTCTTCCTCCAACTCCTACACCACAACGACACACCAATTGAAGTGCACATCATCTTCTCCACCTATAACCAAACACAAAAAAATGTTAAAACAACCTAAGGTGCACATCAACACACCTAATTAGGTGTGCTACTGCACATTTTCTTACAAGTAGCTTTTAAGAAAACTTTAAAAACATAAAAAAAATGCTAAATTGAGGTGCACATCAGTGCACCTTAAATACTAAACATGTAACACCCCGCCAAGGAATCCAAAAGAATTAACCTAAAGTTTTACTAAGTTTGCTAAACATTTTCTTTATTTTTGAAATAAGAAAGTATAACATACACATAAAACACATAGTAGCAGAAGCAATAACATGTAATCATCAACAAAGATACATAACAGGTTACATTCCTTAAGGATCCCAAGATGTTGAGTCACATTTAAATTAAATCTAATCCTAAGTCTAATAACTACCACATCCACATGAAAGAATAATCAAAAAGTCCAATGTCCATATAATTTACATTTGTTCTGAATGCCTCTTGGCAAATTAATTCAAAATGCTCATCCATCCACTGTACATGTCACAGGGTATGAAAGGCTTAAAAGAATATACATATGTAAAAATAGAAATACATCATCCTCTTTGGAACTATGATACGTACAATAAAACAAATGAAATCATTCACCATACATGATACATCCATACATCCATAATGATAAAACATCCATCATAAAATCTAACCATCCATCATAATAATCCATGAACAGAATGAAGGTAAATACCAACAAAGAATGCTCCAACCACGGTGACCATAGATGGATCTCAATGGTAAGAGTAAAAAGAACTACCACCCAACTGCGTGGAACCTAAATGGTCCACTCCCACCACATTGAGGAGATAGTCTCAAGTCCCAAACAAGATATCAAATCACATAGCACAAGTACTCTCTAAGTCCATGAATCCTAGAAGCATACTAACTTAAAGGTTCCAACATAGATAGACATCTAGACCCAGAGGTACACAAAGAAACATAAGAAACCTACTATGTAAGCAGGAAAGTGTCATCACATGAATCACATTGGAAGTTACCCAAGCAATCTCTCAGGAATCTCAGGACCCCAGTAATCCTGCAACCACTAGTATCATCTCGTACTGATGAGGCATACTATGGAATGCAAGGTCGCAACCAAGCATTCTCTCTACCCCATCCTAGTCTGTACTAGCACTCAAGGCATGGGAGAGAACATATGGTTATCTTATTAGGTTCATTTAAGTCAGTATTTAGGTGAGATGTTTTCACTTATTAAAACAAACAACTTACAATGAGTCATCCCCAGAGCCACTTCGGGTCTCCTGTCCCTCATTGCAAGCCACTTCCTGACACTACACATAGATAACCTACCCTAAGCTCATGAAATCACAAATCAAAAAATCACCTCAGGCTTGTACAAGCGACTGGAAAGCATCAAAAGATAAGCCACAATAATCACATCAGTTCTCCATAGAAAATTGGAAAGCATCAAATGATAATCATAATGATCACAATAGTTCTCTATCATCAATTGAAGGCATCAATGATAAACTACAATATCCATCAGTTCTTAACAAGCAGCTAAAAAAATATCCCAAAATAAATCACAATACTGATTGAAGACTCCAAAAAGGTCAAGTCAAAACATGTCACAACATGACATCATCAAGAACAAATCACTTAAAACACCTCAGCTTCACACAAGGAAATTGGAAAGCAATAACAACTAGTAAATACATCCATCATAGAGCATATCACACATGACCATGGTTGGGTTTAGATAGATCGAGAACAGATCATCATATCATCTCATTCGCATAACCCCTGAGCCTCTGGTAAATGTCCTAAACTGGTCAACACTCTAGGACCACCCAAACCCAAACACAACCAGTACATAGAAAACATCATAGTTTCACAGTTGGTTTTGAATGCTAATATATTGTTGAGTTAATGTAAGGTTTTAAGTTTCAGTTTTCATGTATGTCTCAAGTAATAAGTTACTGCAATTAACCCCTACAATTAACCCATTTCTATATTTAAATGATTGAACAATTACCCTATAAATATTCTAAGGATAATCTTTTATTTTATTAAGTTATAAAAATGATCCTTAATGATTTTAAATAAAACAATTACGACTTTATTAAAAATCAATAATTAAACCCTCAATAATAATAACTTCTATTCCTAATTAAATATTATTTAAATCATATTTAATTAAATTAATCAATATTTTATTTAAATTTATTACATTTATTATTAATGTAACAAATTCTAAAATATTAATGAAATTTAATAATGAAATTATTAATAAATAATATCATAAATTTAATTTAATTAAAAATTATTAAAAATTAATTACAATTTATAATATTAAAATTATCCACATAATAAAATTTGAAGTTCGAAATGGCATAAACTAAGTTTCTTTTTACGAAAACATAAAACCAACGATATATATTAATCGCTGTCTGCCATAGCGTAGTGTAGGGCTGTTGTTGCAGGGTATTGCTACGTTAGCAGTGCTTGCTGTCACAGCAGTACTGCTGCCGCAACAGTACATACTTCGACACGTGGTGGCCGACAGTTTGGTAGGTGTGTGGGTCAACGAACCCCCCATATTTACCTTTTTAAAAAATAAATAAAACTTTATTATATATTAGAATTTGTTAAACAATCTCATTTAAAAATATAATTTATTTAGTTTATAAAATTTTATAAATATTTAAAATTATTAAACAATTTCTTTAATATAAATCTATTTTAAAATTTTATTATTATTATTATTATTTTGTTAAAATTGATTTCATCTATAATCTGATGGAGAAAACATTATTTACCATCCAAATTTTTAATTTAGAATTTTAAATTCAAGCCCTTCCCAATTAAATCCTATTTTCTTTAATCTAGAAAACAAGGGTTTTTTGATTACTTTTCTATTCTCTACGTATACAAAAATTGTTAACAAGAAATTAATAATTCACAATATTGAAATGTTTAAACTTTCATCATAGAGAATTCAAATTTTTACAATCCACAGACATGAAGAAGACAGGAAAGGATAATTACGTAATTACTCAGTGATCAAAACACAAGACCCTACCTGAGCTTGATGCTAATACGAAATTCCCAAAAAACTGTGAGAGAATTCGCTCCTCTTTAATAACTTTCCTGTGAAAATCTTTCTTAGAATTCTCCTTCTAAAATTTGCTTCCAAAAGTTGTCTTCCCCAAAATTCATCTCTCCAAAATTCCCGGTCCCTCAAAAATGAACCCCAAGATTGTGATAAGGAGTTTTCTCCTCAAATCGAAGCACTAATTGTGCGTTCACCCAAGAGGACTCCTTGCTCACCATACTCAACCTCAAAATTAACTTTTATTATCTTTGCTTATCTTGCAATTAATCTTTTCATGCACATTAAATTGAATTATAAAATAACTTTATTTAATTTTTCACTTGACTTCTATTTTTAATCTTTATTACTTTTAATCCCATGTGCACTTTATGAAATTAAAATAACATTATTATTTTTACTTATTTTATCTTTTTAATTAATTTTTTTAATTTAATCTCATGCACGCATCATGCGATCTAGAATCCTTTTAATAATTTAATATCTTTTCACTTTTTAATTCATTTTAGAAACTTAATTGATAAAATATTTATTAATTCAATTAATAATAATATTTAGCATTTATTTAAAAATGAACTCTAAATATATTATTATTAAATTAAATAAATATTATCACGTTCTAAATTTATCCTTAAAATTTTATCTCCAATTTTTTTATTTTATTTAATTAATTTCTCAATTAATTAAATATGAAAGATATCATATTAATTTTCTATTTGATTAAATCATTAATTTAATCTTTTAATTAAACTTAATTAATAAAAAATACACCAAAGACTCATAAAGACAACATAATAAAACCCATCATAGCAAAACACATACTAAATCAACAAAGGGTTATAGTCACAAATTAATGTCATTTAGTGCATTCAGAGGGTACTCAACTCAGATACTTGTCCTAATTATCAATTAGGACAAATGGCTAAAGGGTTTAGGATTTGGACTTAAGATTTATCTCCCCTGTTACCATTGAGATAATGTGATAGGGTATGCTTATCGTGACAATTTAGGGAAGTCGATACCCAGTACCTGCAACCTGCATAAAATCCATGCATGTATAGACACAATATCCTAAGCTAAACAAGCAATGGCAAGAAGTGGTGCATCGTGTAGATCCCGACTAGTAAATTACTACGACTCCCTTCCTTAACCACATCAAAAATGCCATACATAAAGAAAACAAACACGCACACCATACACATGCAGTATGGGGTAAGTATCCATAAGAAGACACATGTGATAATAAACCATCTAACTAATCATCATCGATAACTAAAAACACTTAATGCTCATCATATTCGCATGAAATATAGAGTACCAAGTAATCTCATTATATAATCAACTAAAACTGAAACAATATCTAAAAATCTGAAAGTAGTGCTACTAAACATCAAGTATAAAATTGGCCTAAAAGAGTTTGGTAATGATAACTTAAATGCGACTTAGGGGCAGGCACTACAAAACACCTTTTACACCTAAGTTTATAAGGTGCACATCAACCACCCTATATTTTAAGGTTTGTAATGGGTAAAGGTGCACTAGGCGCACCTCACAGGTGTGCCAGGTGAACCCTTTTTTTTTTCGCATTCTAGGGTTAAGTTAAGTTTTTTGGTGACTTTTGAGCAACTTGGTTTTTAGGTTTTGTTCACGTTAGTACTAAGGTTTGATTTAATTGATTTTTCCTTGACTCCAAACTAATAGACATGGTTTTTGTGCATATTAAATGACTTCTTCATTGTCCTGCCTTTCAACAAAGATGGTACCAAAACCTATGGTATTCAAGTTTCAAGGTTTTATGAAAAAGTGACAATTTCAAGATGATTACTCAGAGATTTGAGACACTAAACTAGGTCACACAGATTTGGGTGCATTCCTGAAATTGTGCAATAAATTGATAGAAAGGTCTCCAATTGCATCTGCCTTGATTCACTCAGGACTTGTTAACACAACATCACATCTAGTTTTAGTGTAGTCCTTAGAATTGATCATGACACTAGCAGAAAAATATGCTCTCAAAGAAAAGGTCATCAAGAGCATAACTAGAGAGATCATCTTGGAAGTCTGACCTAAATAACATAGAGAAGATGTTCCATCTTTCAAGGGTAGATCAATTCATCAGATTGACTTATCACCAAGCTGAGAGATGGTACAGGGAACATGAAGATGAAGCTTTAGAGATCATCTAGTCTTCATACCTTATCTAAAGGACTCCTCTAGGATAGAAAGAAGGTAAAGTGGACCTAATGAGGGGATATATGAAGGAGGATATTAGATATTCAATCATACTCTTGAGAAGAGTCATGGTTTTTCCCACTTTTAGAAACTTGAACATTTGGATGATACATTTTATTGAGACAATCAAGATGCTGAAGATGCCGATTAATTGGGCTTCCATTCTCTGTGAGAACTTAGGCGAGCAACTAGTGGTGGTGAAGAATAACTGAAGGTTTTATATGACATTCTATTTGATATATTTATTAGATGCAAGGGAAACATATTATCCAACACTTTATAAAAAGGGTAGCATGCAAGATGCAAATGCATGGCCCTATATTGTATATCCTCAGCTGGTGAAGAAGAAGCTTCTAGAGAAAAGCAAGGAATATAGGATTGCGAATGATGCATTTATATTTGTAATAATCTAGTTCATTGAAGAGGATTATGCAAAAAGGATGTTAGCAGAGGTGGCTACTAAGGTATTGGAAGTTGGAGCTTACTACATCTAGTATTGAACATTCACATATTTGAGGGTAGCAGGTACAACCATAAACCCCAAGAAGCTCCCTAGGTATCCCAGTGATATAATCATTCTATTGGAGATCACTTGACAACTCTTGTTTGTATACAATAGAGTCAAGAAATAGCACAAAATATGTTGGGTATGGCCTATTACTATAGGACCTTTCAGTGTGGTTTGAAGACAAGACATTCCATCTTTTGAGTTTGAATGGGATCAGTATCCATTGGAAGAATATAATTCTCTATGACCCTATTTTGATAACATTGGAAGAGTGAAACATCTAGCTAGCAAGACATTTTAGCATGAGGATACGATTGAAGATAACTAGATGAACGTAGTGGACAACTATGATATCTGTATTAGGGATTATTGTAGGATGATTCTCTACTTGGTAAGAAGTGCTTTAAAGATAAAGATTCCTTTGAAGGCAATACGAGAGGATACATAGGATCTTCTTGACCCATTGTTCAATAGGGATAATATTGGTGATTGACCTATCACGAATGCCAAGATTGACAAAGAAGAAAACTTGGACATTAATTACAAGGTGAGGCACATCATCAAATTGACAAAGGACTGGATCAAGAGACCTTTCAAACTTGATCTAATTCTTCAAAAATTGGTCTTCCAAGCTCAAGCCCACCTAGCTAAAGGCCAAGGAGCTAAGGTCATAGTGCCTACATTTATAGCTCAATCACCAGTAAGACCAGAGATAGTACACCAACTTGATAGAATAGTTAGATATTATAGGGATCAAAGGGGTAAATAAAAGAGGAAGAGAACTTCTCCTCAATAGAACAAGCCAGAAGAAGAAGCAACTTAGGCACCTCCATAGCAAGGAGAAAAAAATGTACAAGGGTCGGAGAATGTGGAAGATACACAAGATCAAGACAATCCTCTAGTACTACCAACTAAAAAAGGCCAAGGAGAAGCTGAAACTAAAGTGCAAGAGATGTCTTCACCCCAACAAGAGGTACAAGCCTCCCCCTTTTCTCCTAAGGAAAGAAAAATCAAAACTCTAGTAAAGAGGAGATAAAAGGTCATTAGGAAAGTGATTCATTTCCCATTAGTCCCCAAACCTATCTTAGAAGAAGTAGAAGAAGAGGATGATGAGGAGGAAGAGGATAATCTACCTTTGAACTAGAGGATTCATCTTGCAAGAGCCATAGAGTCAGAAAGGAGAAGAAGCTACACAATAACACTACCATCTATTCATGAGTAACCCATTTAGACTACAACATCGAAGATGAAATGCAATAGTAGATAGATGAGTAGGATGTTGAGGGCATTGATGTCTTCTAGATGTCAAATTTTGATTTCATGCCTGTCAGTACTGAATTGGCCGGGGATAAAATTAGAGATACTCCAACCAATCAACCTCAATAGGAGGATTGGAGTCAATTACCACCCAAGCCACAAGGACTTGAGATAGATCCATCATCCCCAATATAAGTCACATTTTGTGTAGACAAGGGATCGACTAATCCTCTTCCTCCAAGTACCAAAGCAGAATAGGTTCAGGCAGAACAAGAGGAAGAGCCAGAACAAGCATTTGTCGAGGAAGTGTTCAAGGAAGGGAAGATAAGTGAACAACCTTAGAAAAATTCCCAAGACATAGAGGTAAGGACTGTGGACTCTATGGAAATAGAGACTCCTAATGCATATCTCATACAAAAGGAGAAGACTCTAGAAAGGGGAGATAAGGGAAAGAGCATAGTAGAGAAAAATCATTCATCCTCAAAAGAAAAATCTCCAATGGAGCATATCCTAAGGTGGATAAGGAAAGAAGTGATAAGAAGCAAAATGCAACAATTCACCATTGAGGAAGAGGATAGGATGGAATTAATTGAAGTTCTAAGGAAACTTGAGTCACCATCAAAGGATGCACATGCAAGTACCAAAGCAGAATAGGTTCAGGCAGAACAAGAGGAAGAGCCAGAACAAGCATTTGTCGAGGAAGTGTTCAAGGAAGGGAAGATAAGTGAACAACCTTAGAAAAATTCCCAAGACATAGAGGTAAGGACTGTGGACTCTATGGAAATAGAGACTCCTAATGCATATCTCATACAAAAGGAGAAGACTCTAGAAAGGGGAGATAAGGGAAAGAGCATAGTAGAGAAAAATCATTCATCCTCAAAAGAAAAATCTCCAATGGAGCATATCCTAAGGTGGATAAGGAAAGAAGTGATAAGAAGCAAAATGCAACAATTCACCATTGAGGAAGAGGATAGGATGGAATTAATTGAAGTTCTAAGGAAACTTGAGTCACCATCAAAGGATGCACATGCATTAGCCTTCATCATTAGTGATTAGAACCAAGACTTGTTTGCACACGTGGATATCCCTCCTCTACACACAAATGTCAAAGAATTAACTCCAAGGGATTATCAAATTAGGGAGGTCATGCTTGAGAAACATACCTTGGATACTACTAAGCTGATAGTTACAACAATAATTAAATAATTATTTAGGAGCTTAGAATAGGAGGGGGTAGAATTAATAACACTTTGAAGACAAAATGAAATCCTAAAGGGATATCTAAGTGAAGTTTTTGGTCCCTTAGATCCTACAACCCCAAAGAAACTTTAAACATAGCATTGGAGAGAAGAGATGGGGGTACATGCCAATTGGATCCATTTTTGAAAGCTTGTTAGCAATGGTGAGAAAGTTTTGAGGAAAAGGGTGTACAAATTATTCAAGGAAATCTGAAGTTGTTACACATTATGCAAGATAATGTGGATAGGCTAGTCACCATTTTGAATCAAGATTTTGGTTTGGTGGATGAAGTACATACCTAGGGAAAAGACTTTCAAGCATTATAGTCGATCAAAGGACAAAGGTATCAGATGTTGATGGAGGTGTATATAGTAAAGGAGTTAGATAAAATTGATGATTGGATAGAGAAGATTACAGATGACAATAAAGTAATGGAGAAATTATACATGGAGATTCATAGGCTTAAGGATCAAACTTGAGAGAAAATTTTGGAGGTAGAGGGGCATTATAGTGATGCATGTTTAGACATTTTTGAGGATGATTCTAGGGAGAAGTTAATACTATTAGAGGTAGTAGTTGAGAAATTTCAGAAAACTTTTGAGGAAGCTACTAATGATGATGACATTAGGCAAGCATTTAGAACAAATGAGACAGTATTAGAATTGGATGTAAAACTTGGAGATTTTGCAGAGACTTGTATCGAGGTGGGCAACTATAGGCAAAAAATGAAAGACAAATATGAAGCCTTAGATTTTCTAGATGTGGCTCAAGTCACTAAGATCATCTAGAAATTCAAAGGCAAATACTTAGACATAGCTTTGGTATAAAGGGGAACAAAATCCATAAGCTAGAATTTAAATTTTGACACTTGGTGAAATTTTGAATTTTTTGGAACAAGCCTTCGAGGTGCGTAGGTGCACTAGGTGCGCTAGGTGTGCAAGTGCACTTTTTAAATAGTGTTTTGGAAGATTTTTTGAAGAACTTAGAGGTGCACTGACAGTTAACTACTAGTTCTAAAGTTAGAGCTTTCCATGCATTGAAAATGCATTCTTGTAGTAGTTTAACTCCTACAAATGCCTAGTGAAGATGAAGCTTCTATTTTTGGCAATTCCAGATACTTCTACATTATTTAAAGGCTTTCTTCTTCTTATTTTCTCATGCTTTCTTTGTTTTAAGACATGTAAAGGCTCATACATCCAATTAATAATATAAATATATTTATTTTATTAATTTAGAGGTATATGATTGCATAAAGATATCTCTCACTCTCAACATAAATTGAGGAGAAGATTTCTTATAAATTCAAGAATGAAATATGTATTCAAGGCTGCCATTATTTTGATGCAATAATATATGTTGTTGGTGCTTGCATTTGGAGTATAGTGATTCTTGTCTAAGTGTGTTATATTTTATGGATGTATGTTCATGGGATGTAATTGAGCTAATAGTTTTATTGCATTGTTTTGGTTTTGCGATCTTTTAATTCTGGTGTTTGCTATGGGTGTACAAATTTTGCTGACATACTTAGTTTGAGAAGAGATCATCATATTTTTCCTACATAACTTTTTGTCTTGCATGAGCACACTTTCCGTGGCCTTGCAATTTGATGAAAAGTGGAATATATTATAGTTATTGAATTCCCATCAACGATTTTATTAGTGGAATTAAGGAAGCACTACTCCTATTTGCATTAGTTACCCACCAATATTTTCCAAAGCTTAACTCGTAGACATGTTGTTTCCATGGCTTATGTTTGTTAGGATTTTACTTTTCATGTTATTTTGTAAATTTCTTGTTACCCTATCTTCATAATTTTCTTTACTAACCCCTTGATTAGTAAAGAAAATAACAAAGACACATTGTTTCCATGGCTTATGTCCGTTAGGATTTTACTTTTCATGTTATTTTCTTAAATTTCTTGTTGCCATATCTTCATGATTTTCTTTACTAACCCCTTGGTTAAATTAGGAATTCATATAGTTGCATTGTTAAAATACATTCATCATAAAAACAAAAAAATACAAAAATATATTTCTTTTTGTGTGATAACAACAAGGGTTACAACAAGAAAGCAGATTATACATCTTATCTAAATCATTTTAGAACCAGCAAAGGCCTCCTCATGAACATTCACATTTATCTTCAACTGAGTGGATTCTAATAGGTCGCAAGATCACCCAAAACCTTGGAGTTGATTTTTAGATTAGCTTTTCAAGAGAGGATTTTGAAAGGATTCTTGTCATTAAGCATTATGCAAAATGATAGCTCAACATGAAGGTATGTAGAAGGGATTGTCTGTATGTATGAATGAATGTAAAAATGTATGAATGAATGAATGTAGGAAGGTGTAACATCCCTCCAGGGAACCCAAAAGAAATTAACCTAAAGTTTCACTATGTTTGTCAATTTTTTTTAAAAGATTGAACAACAAGAGATAATATAGAGGAAGCAATAACCTACATACATACAATAATCCATAAACATATTACATCTCTTAAGGGTTCTATGAAGTAAAATCATGCACATAAGTTTTATTAATACTAAATCTGATACACAAAAAATCCACATCATAGGATAACCATAAGTATGAATCCAATTAAATAACATACAAATTACATAAGATATCACATGGCATAAACATAATGCATAATCATCTGTTATGCAAGTCATAGGGTATGAAAATATCAAATAATATATACATCATGAATAAATACATCATCTCATAAGATCTCTGCTA
Source organism: Cupressus sempervirens (assembly GCA_028749045.1). Lineage (NCBI taxonomy): Eukaryota > Viridiplantae > Streptophyta > Pinopsida > Cupressales > Cupressaceae > Cupressus > Cupressus sempervirens. Next base: position 440,108,816 of record CM053788.1, read on the forward strand.
ATCAAATACAAATGAAATTTAACCATCCATCAGAAACACACGATCATAATGAAAGGAATCAATTGCACAAGTACATTCAAATGTCGAATTTCAATGGTATAAGAAACACTACCACCCAACCTCTTGGAACCTAAATGGCCCACTCCTACTGTGCTAAGGGTATAATCTCAAGTCTCATACCGATATCGATCCCAAAAGTCAAAACCAACATCCAAGTTAAGGAAAACCTAATAGAAATCTATCTCAGAGGTACCAAGACACAAATGACATCTAAACCCAGAGGCAGCAAAGACACATAGGAAATTTACAATGTAAGTGGGCAAGTGTCATCGCATAAGCCAACTCTAAGGTTACCTTGCAACCTCTCTAGGCTCCACCCCCTAGTGTCTCTATGCGACATCAATATCCTTTCATACTAATTAGGCATACTAACGAGGCAAGGTCGCAACCAAGCATCCTCTCTACTCCCATCCTAGCCTATACTAGCACTCAAGGCATGGGTGAAAAAAATCACTAACTCTTATTAATTCATTTTTAACCCATTTAATAAAATGTTATCACTTATTATAACAACTTACAATGGGTTATTTATGTAGCCTCTTTAGGGCTCTAGCCTCCATTGCAAGCCACTTCCCAACATGCACATAGATAACCTACCCTAAGCTCATAAAAAAACACAACTCATAAACTCACAATTTTCACCTCAACCCTTTATAAGCAACTGGAAAGCACATAAATAAAAATCACAATATTCACCTTAGTCCTATGCAAGCATCTAGAAAGAACCTATAGATAATTCACAATATTCACCTCAGTCCTATGCAAACAACTAGAAAAGACCAAAGATAACCAATTGAAAACTCAAGGGTTACAACAAGAAAATCATAATATCACCTCAGTTCTATACAAGCAACTGATCAAAACTCATCATAAAAATACATGAATACATCAAAATGGTCAGGTATAAAAGATCATGACCAAAATATACATAACATCACCACAAAACAAAACTCCCCAAGCCTCTAGTAAACATCCTGAATGGTCAACGTATTAAGTCAAACCTAAACCCCAACATGAAATACAACATACATCTTATCAAGTATTTAAACAAGTGTTTTCATAGTTCATTTGGTTTTAAAATCACAAAGGTTTGATTTACAAATAGGGTTCTAGTCTCATTTTCCTCAAGTGTCCTTTCTGTTTAAGTTTTTCTGAGTTCATAAATATAATAATATTTCTTTTGTATTCAAATATTTCATAAAAAAACTGAATCATTTGTAGAATAACATTCTTCATAAAAAATATATTCTTAATTACAATTGAAAAATATCTATTCATTTATTTTAATATTTTAATATTTATATATAAAATTAAAAAATACATTAAAAATATATTATTAATTTTTTTTATTTAATTAAATATTATTATTGTAATTTAATAATTATTAGTTATTAATTATAATATTTATAAACTTATTAATAAAATAATATATATATATATAATTAATAATAATAATAAAATAGGCAAGAGCCTACAACACAACAATAACTTGTGAGCCTCTTACGTGGGAGATCTTGGGTTCAAATTCGCTTAACATATAAAAATAATTAATTACAATAAATAATAATAATAAATCTAGGCTTTGGCCATTTATCGATCAAAAAAATAAAAAATAAAATAAAAAATTAGATAATATAATAATTAAATTATTAATCTTAATAATAATAATAATATTATTATTATTATTAATTATAACATATATTAAAAACTATAATAAAAAATTATTTAATAAAATACATAATATTAAAAAAATTGATTGCATGTTATAAAATCGTAGGCCATTGTGATAAGAAGCCTTGGCTGCTTAGGCTGCCATAACAACTTCAGTTGCTAACGACACCTTTGGTTACCTTTATAGCCAAGCTGCATTGCAACTTAGGGATAGGGAAGTGATGACCCCAATCCTCCATTAATTAAAAGAAAAAAAACCAAAAGCCCTCATATACAATTACATAATTTGATAAGATATTCAATTTCTTAAAAAAATAGTAAAAACACCATAATACAATTACCACAGTAATTCAAAATTACTGTGGTAATTAGTCTATATATATATATATATATATATATATATATATATATATATATATATATATATATATATATATATATATATATATATATATATATATATATATATATATATATATATAAGTCTTCTCACTCATAGATCTGATAGGACAAATAATTTGAAACAATTAAGTTTAGTAATTAAAAGGTATTCTTTTCAAAACCCCTATCCCAAATTCATGATTTTCTAAATCAACCCCATTTATGAATAACAAGATTTCTTAATAAGGGTTTCCAATTTAATTTTGTTCACAGACATTTTTTGAAGAACAATAAATTTTAACACAAGGGTTTCAACCTGAATTAAATTCTGAATACAAATCCATAGCAAACATGGAGAAGATAGAGAAATTTTGAAGGGAAAACTACTGTACAATTCTCAGCAAGATCCTACCTCTCTTTGATGCTAACCAAACGAATGCTCATAGCTCACAAGAAATTCCCGTCTTCTCAAAAATCCTCTTTCTCAAAATTTCCTCCTCCAAACCTTTGTGTGGAGAAATGAACTCTAATTTCTTAATAAAGAGCCTTCTCATTTTAGGGTTTTAGTTTTGCAATCACACAAATCCTTTTCTTTATTATTTTATTTTATTTTAATTTCATGTGCAAACTTTTTTCATTTTAATTAAAATAAATTTTATTAAATTTATCCTCTCTCTCTCTCTCTCTCTCATTAAATCACAAGACATCTTTAATAATACTTTTATTAATTTAACTAAGTATATTATTAAAATGAAACTCCTAAATAAATTATTATTAAATTAAATAAATATAATTACACCAAAATTAGAACTTTAATTAAATATTTTAAATTTAATTAACTTTTGAATTAATTAAATATAATTAAAATTGATTTTTCTTTATAATTTTTTGTTAAATTAAATCATTTAATAATCTTTTATTTGATTTAATTATAACTGAAAATCTCAACACACCCAGAAATCCAAATAAGAAAACTCATAATAAGGACAGAGTACTAAATCAAACTCAAGGGTCAAAATCATGAATTCATGTGACTTGACAAATTTGGAAGGGTAAGTAACTCAGATACATGTCCCACTTTCTAGGACAATTAGCTTAGGGTTATGATTTGGACTCAAGAACCATCTCACCTCTTTTACCATTAAGATACTATGACAGGGCACACTCATCTTGGAAATTTAGGGAAGTCGATGCCTAGTACTTGCAATCTACATAAAATCCAAGCACGTATACACATATATAAATCTAAACTAAAGAAGCAATGGTAGGGAGTGGTGCATCATGTAGATCCCAACTAGTAGGTGACTACAATTCCCTGCTTCAATCACATAAAAAATGTCAAACATAAAGTAAAACATACAAGTACACCTTACACATGCAAGTATGGGGTAAGTAACCATAGAAAATTCATATAATCATCCATCCATATATCATCATGAGATAGCTGAAAATCACTATATGAACATACATGTATCATTATCGAAAGAGTAATTCTCAACACATGAAATAACAGAGTATCAAGTAGCTCATCAAATATATCAACTGAGTCTGAAATAACATCTAATCAAAACTGGTAACCAAGCACCACTAATCATAAAACATAACTATAAAACTGGCCTAAAAGAATTCAACAATATATCATAACAAGTAAATTAGAGATAGAAATTATATCCACCCCTAGACTTAGGCTTACTCTTGGAATCCTACAAACAACATGAAGCAATTACTCACTGTGCAAGTCACATTGGACACTTTCCCCCTATACGAGAATAAGACTCCATTGAAAACAAACTTTGCGATCTATCCATATCTCCAACCATGGGTTTTGAAGCTATATGTATCTGATATGAGAACTATAATTTCCATTGAGGACAATGGGATGACTTAGGTCAACATTGTTTGAATGAAAAAAAATCTCCATCAAAACTCCCCTACACTCTAGGTGCCTTGGATTGTTGAAAACTACCCCATTAGCAAAAGAATGAGTTTTCTATGATGGCTGGTCATACTGGTCACACCTATTGTGCTGAGAGTAATGAGAATCCCTAGAATGTGATGCACACTATCACTCCATGCTAGAGGATAAGATCCTCCCTGCTGCTCCTATTGTTGATTGCCTCTAGAAGAAGGAGGCTTCCTACTACTACTTGCTCCTTGATTACCTTTGAACATTGATGCTGCAGATAGCCTAATGTACCACATCCTTGAGGGTTTTAGGTTGGAAAAACTTTACATCCCCAGTGAGGTAGTTGTTCTGATTCCAAATGAAATGCTAAACCATTAGTGGTGAACTATCACCAATCCTTGCATAACGAATGAGCTTGTAGAATTTTTGTTCATACTCCGCTATGACCATAATATACTACCTTGGATTATAGAACTCATTGACCCTCTACTGGTTCCATTCCTCTAGTAGGAAGTATTTACAAAAGTTCTCAAGGAATAACTCTCATGTTATAGTGTTCATATTCATACCTAGATTCTTCTCTTCAATGTTCCACCATGTAGCCCCAAAGAGCTCTAGGTGGGTGATGGCATACCTCACTTTGACACTAGAGTTGAAGTCCTACATTGAAAAAAATCTATCTAAAGTAATTAACCATTGCTCTGTCATATACCCAGTACCAACCCTAGTGAAAGGATTTATCTTGGACCTCTATAGGTCCTTCATCTGAGCGGCCTTAGCTAACCTTTGTCTAATTCCATGGAGGTCTCTCGAGGACTCCTGGATCTCTACCTCTCCTCATTCCCAACATGATGTGATTCCTCATGACCAACACCCCGAGGAGGAGGTAGATGCTCTATAATAGTCCTCATCATCTATCTCAAATTAGTCCCCTCTGAGTCAACATGCTCTTCTCTATGGTTCTATTCCCTATTTTCCTCTTGAACAAGACTCTCTTCATAAGTCAGAAAAGGATTATCATGTCTACCTCTCCCATGATCTCTACCTCTGCTTGTATTATGACATCTAACAACTGATCTAGTCTTAGACACCATCCTTCTACAACACCTAAGAAAGAACAACAAAAATGCTCATAAGTCAACAAAGAGACACCACCATAAAGCATAATAATAAGAAAATATGTTTGAAACCCAACTCAAGAGTTATTCAAGTTTTTTCTTTTTCTATGTTTCAAGTATTCAAGTTTGAAGTTCAAGGTGTTCAAGTTGTGTTAAGTTTCATTTAAGTTTAACTAGTTGTCATCTAGTGGCCTTCCAATATACCTAGAGCTCCCAATATAGAAACTCAGGATTTGATACTAGATATAACACCTCGGTAGGGAACCCAAAAGAAATCAACCTAAAGTTTCACTATGTTTTCACTTGTGGCTATTGAGAATTTGCAATCCCATGTCCCAAGCTATAAGGTGGTGGGAGTGCTCCACTCTGGCCAATGTATGGGTATGCAGTCACTGGTATTGGCAGAGATTTTTTTACCATACTTGTCAAAATTTGGGAATAAGCAGAATACATTGGTTGTGTTGGAATTGCCATCTATTGAGTAGACATTTGCCCGATGTTTAAGCATCCCATAGTTGGGCCTGTTAAGGTGGACTACATAATACTAGTAGGCATAGTAGTGTTAGGTATGGCACTAATGATTTGCTGGATATGTTTTGTACTTAATTGAAATGTTGGTTGGGTGGTGCCACTTGATGTAGATGTAGCACTAGTTGTCACTGTTGGTCCTTGACTAGATGCTTGGGTTGTGTTTGGCAATACGGGAGCATTACCTTTTGTAATCTATCTAAACAAAGTGGTCTCATAAAAGCTTGTAGGGACATTAACACCATCTTTAACCAAGTTTAAGAAAATCTCAGTTTTGTTTTCCCTAATTGATTTTTCCATCATTTCAACATTGTATGGATCTGCAAGGAATGTTTAGACATAATCAAGGATACTGTTGTTGTCAATAGGGTTTTCCTCTTGGTATACTTCCTCATCATCATTTCCCAAGGTTGTGTTGCAAAAAGGATCTTCTAGTTATTGTGTGGATGTTAAGCTAGGTATGCCAAAGTTTGAACTAGAGGGAAATCCTCCCCCTAATGATGTTACATGTGGAGGGAAAGGATTATCCATCTCTTTTTGTCTAAATGAGTCCAATAAACGAGACATGGGATTAAATGTGAATCTGTCAGATCGTGTATGTACCATACAATAGTGACCAAACTAATGGGTGGAAGACTATGGAAGAAAGAGGGGAATGTGGGAGAGAACTATTGAACCTTATGCAATGAAAGGGGTCAACAACCTAAATGTAACACTATTTGCTCATGGACTTGTGTTCGTAGATAAGTGATAGGTGTTTGTTTGTGGATAAAAGGTCTAGTGTTGTGACCTCAGAAGGTGTTCTTATGCCAAAGTTTTTAGGTTCAAATGATCAAGTTCTCTAGAGGAAATTTACAAATGGAAGACTAGAAGTGTGGAAAAAGAAAATGATATGTGGAAAATGTAGGTGTAGTGGTCACTTATATGGTTAACTCAATCCTCACTCACTAGGAACAAAAACTTGGAGTTTACTCCTAGGAAGGTAGACCAATTTCAAAGTTTTGCATTGTACTCAATTCTATCATAGCAATCTTCTTTAGCTTCTTCTTTTTGAATGTCTTTGATAGCATATCAAAATTGTTTGTCACCATGTGCTAGGTTCTTCCTTTCCTTGTAAACAAATGGTTTGGAAAATTTCACCTTCTTATGTTTGACTTTGCTGGTCATGATAGGAACAAAACAAGACTTAGTTTTAAGCACAAACCAGACTCAACTAATTTCAAATACTAGACCAATATAAGACTTTTGAAAATAACTATTGTTCCTCTCACTGAATTTTAGCTCACAATTTCACTCGTTTTGCACTTGTTTGATGTTTGGTATTGGCTTTGAATGTTTAAAAAAATAGGCACGTAGAACATGCCAACAATCCTAATAAGGCTACAACTAGGATATGCAAGGCTTATCTAAAGGGTGTCCTCGATATACGAAAGGTACATGAGGCCCAAATCTGTAAATGAAAAAAAATAATGCCACACAACCGAGGGGAGATGGTAACCCAAATCTCCTCCTTCACTTCCCAAAAGTATAAAGTTCCTTGGGGCTTATCCAAGAGTGACAAGATTTTACTTCCAAGAGAGGTGTTTTTTGATTCACCTCTCGATATTTATACTTCACCAGAATGTTGGAGTTGAGGTCATCTGAAGGGGTGATGAAATCCCCTAGCAGGCCTCCTAAAAAAGAAAAATAAGACCACTTATTTTTTGTGCACCCAAGATCACTTGAAGCTGCGAGGGGAGAGAATATGTAAGTGGCTCTAGGGTTTAAAAGAGACACGTTCTTTCCCAATGAAACTTTAGGTTTTGTAATCTACTTGAAGATGTACATGTTTAAGTCATACAATGTTCTTTCCAACTTGAAATCATCGTCAATGTAAATAAAAGTGTAGATTCACCAACAAGAAAGTAAATCAAGCATGTGCATAAACAAAATACTAAAAAATGAAATCAATTTCATTTAAGGCATTCAAGAGTATGTGAATTCATTTTAAGCACCAAGCCCAAATGTTTGCTATCCTTAACATGCATGTCCATTCCCTTAAGGCATTTAAGAGTGTATGAGTTTATTGTAAACACCAATTCTAAATGTTTTCTACCCTAAACATACATTCTAATGAAAAGATGGTTGATTCCTTAAGGGCATTCAAAATTGAGTTTTCTATCTATTCTAATGAAATATGAGTAAATTCCTTTAAGACATTCAAGATTAGATTAAAATTTTTCTTTTAGGCACTCAAGAGTGTATTTGGAGATTACTCATTAGTTTGCAGCATTCATTCAAAAGAAAAATGATTATAACATGCAAGTTCATTAACCTTTAGTTCTAAACTGATAAAAATCACTACAAATTTTCTTAGTGATAAAAATCACTATTGGTTTGCTTTAAGTCTTTCAAGGTTTGTTTCTTGTATGAAAATTTGTTAGCAATCCTTGCAAACCACTAGTTAGCAAATAATAATGTTTCAAAGTTTAACAATTCTATCAAAAGGCACAGATGATAGAACATAGGCGCAAACGACAAAATATCGAGACGCTGAAATGCGTAGATGCCAAAACTCGCAGATGCTAAACTATGAAGATGACAAAAGGCACAAAGGTACAACTAGTAGACTAATGTTCTTGTTAGGCGTTGACAATAGATTAAAGATCAGAGATGCTAGAAATGAAGATGATAAAGTACAACCAACATGAAATAGGGATGATAGATGGGAAATTGCAAATTACAGAATACTACACACAGACGAAAGATTGATTTTTGAAATTTTAAAACCCAAACCCAACGAAGACGATAGAATAATCTACGTAGATGCTAGAACTATGTACCCAAATGCAATGTGACTAGATGATGTAGAGACGCTAAAATGTGTAGATGCTAGTTTGTAGAGACGACAGAATGTAGACGATGCTGCATTCGACACAGATGACACTGCGATGTTTTTTGCGATGGACTCCAAATTCTTGACAAATTTTTGAGATGAAAATAGGGACATGGGTTCGGGCATGCCAAAATGTATGCTAAAAGAAATGACCCATTGGGAGCATGAATCAACAAACAAACATTAGCTTAAATGACATATGCATCAAGTACCTATCAAAATAAAAAAACTAATTAATGCTTGCTTGAGTTTTGCAACTCACAACAACCAACAAACCAAATTCTCAAGCAACCTCAAACAGCTCAACAAAGGCACCCATAAGAGGCCTTGTTGGTGTGACAAGATTAGAGGTATGTTTGGTGTGCTCTCCCAAACACAACTATGTGATTAAATCTCTTGAATGGTGAATGTGCAAAAATGAGTGATGAAACTATGAACCTATGCTATATGAAATGAAGAACACCTCAAACAATGGCTATGGAAGAAGCCATGTTTGAAGGAATTCAAGGATGGAGATGTGAAATGCAACAAAGGAAACTAAATTAATGTGCAAGTTACACTTACATGCAAGTGAAATGAAGATGTAAATGCATAAGCAAACTAGACTAATAATGAAAATACAACCTAAAAACTAGCTACCAAGAGTTAGTATGCAACCTAGAAATCACTATGAAAGCTCTACTATGAAAACTCAAAACTCAAATTAGCATGATAACAATGCAATTATGGGAGATGAAAATGCTTGAAACAAGGACTCTATTTATAAGCTTGAGAGAGACCCTGGGTGAGGTGGCATCTATGTGGCATCTACATAGTGCCACAAGGAGACACATAAGCAAGCCATGCAAGTGGTCAATATTCAAAATTTGCTCACACATGTGTGAGCAAACTTGGAAAGGAGAGTGGGGGACAAAGCTTGCAAGAGGGAGTGGTCTCACACATGTGTGAGCACACACTTAGGCTTAAGGAGGGATTAGCAAGATGATTAAAGTAATTAAGTAAAATTAAATGGTGGATAGGCTTAGGAGGAATAAAGTGATGGGTGTAGGCTAGGCTTTATGTTAGGTTTAAGATTAAATTAAATAAGATTTAATTTAATCATAGGTTTAGAGGAATTAATGAGGTGGAGGGATTTAAATAAATAGAATTTATTTAAAAGGAGAATTTATGGAGGATCATGTATTAAATAAATTTAACACATTAATTTTAAAGGTATTTAAATAAAATTTAAATACCTTAGAAAAGTGAACCTACTTAATTAAATAAATTTAATTAAATAGGTAGAACATAAAAAATACAATTAATTAATTAATAATTAATTATAATGTCAAAGGCAATATTAAATAAATAAATATAGTCTTTAGGATGATTTTAAGTGTACATTTTGCCCCTCTTTGATGTGATGTCGGGACAACATCATATCAAAGAAAAGAAAATATAGGTTTCCCTAGAGAAGATAGGAGTCCTAGGAGCAACGATAGAGGAGGAGGGTGCTCCCATATGAAAATTGCGCAAAAAATAAATTTTGGACAATTTTTGCAAAAAGGTCTTTGGAAGAAAGGAAAAAGGAGAAAAAATAAATAAATGAAGACATTGCATGACTTGTGGGGAAACAGGGGACGAACACAACTCAGAGAAGACACAGGCTTAAAAGAGGGCCTATATAAGCCTCTAAGGGGCTCAAAGAAGGTCATTTTCACACCTAGAGATTAGAGCATCCAGATTAAAGATAGACCCTATTGATTGTTTGCAGCTTGGTGAGCATATCTGGGAGTACCAGCGAGCAGTTGAGATGGGCCCACCGATAAGTCATCTAATCCTTGTCATCATTTTGGTAGGTTAGGCTAGGGTAGGGGAATTTATTGTGCCTTAAATTAAGAAAAAACATGGTCATGGTAGAGATGATAGTCTCCACCTTGTCGTTGCGCAGACGAAAAAAGGGTGACCAAGAAAAGGGAAACAAGGTTTGCGAAGATAACAAGGTTAAACCTATCATCTTCGTAGATGACCAAAAGGGCTAAGGGGAAGTAGAGACAATGGTCCATTATTCATCATCTTTGCAAATGAAAAATCACTTGACGTTGGCAGGGACGGTCCTATACGCAGATTGACATCTACGCTGATCAACATCTATGCATATCGGTGCATCAATTAGTGTTTACGCTAGTTGGGACCAATTGGTAGAGGACATTTTGGGGACAACTTAGGCTAAGGAAACTGACCCTCTAAATGTCTATGCTACAAGAGGAGACTGTGGTGTTTAGGTCAAGGGAGCATTATCCATTGACCATGGTACTAGAGGAGAGGTTGATTGACACCAACTAGGGACACATCTGGCTATGCAGGTTGGAGCATGTCCATGAGTGTCCAGATCTAAGGGCACACTCAACACAACTATTGGCTCTCATCGAGCGATGTCACACACCAACTAGGAGCTTCCATCTACCTATAGGAGAGGTGATGGTCACATTGCTAGACATGTGGTATATTTTGTGAGTGCCTAACTGAGGGACCTATTTGAAGTATGTGTTGGAGGGCTCAGACCCATATCTATGAGAGTGCTTTGGACAATGACGACAGAGACTATTAGTTTAGAGATCATGACTAGCATGGAGAGGAGCCTTGGAGTAGAGGCTACCTCAATTGGTGATATATCTAGCATCTCTGATCTGGCATATGCTACCAGACCATGCTAGGCATGGCTTTCCTATTAGTTGGGTGTGGGTGCTAAGCACCCTTCTACAAGAGGATGGAGAGGTCTACTACTAGGGAAAAACCATCCTAGTAGTTATACCATGATCTGCACATGTGTGCATATCGGACACAGAGGACCATGGGGCCAGGGCTAACTCTATTAATGGTATGGTCCTCAGAGCATATTAGAGTCACACAGCTGATTACCAAACAGAAGACTAGACATCCCGATGAGCTGTTCACCTACAGATACTAGCCACCCATTTAGTATACCTCCATAGAGTCTATGGGATTTTGGTAGTGGTGTTTAGATGAGATTATTATGTTCGAGTGGACTCCGTATGATGGGGTGGAGTGGTGGGGTACAATTTTTGCTACAGGTGGAGAGGATGACTCATAGGATCAGATGTATCTCCATTTTACACAGACCAACTGTTGGATTATCCAATTCTCTATTCAAATGGTTATGCACTATATGCCTTCGAGGGTATGGTGATAGTTTGGTAGGATCCAAGATGTGGTTCCAGATAGGTTTTTGTATCTTTTCATGTCTCAAGAGTACGTCAAACTCTAGGGTCATGGGACCACATTGTGGTTGGCACAATGTTCATGGTTACCCATGCATTTAGTGCCCTGGGTACATGGGTAGGATCATGGGGATGCAGGCATGAGAGTGACATACACATAGTGGTGGGCAACATATCATCCCATGAGACTGACAGTGCCTGCAACACCTCTTCTAGCATAAAAAGCATGTGGGGATGGGGATGGAGCAGGGGATGGTGGGTAGGTAGCCATGATGCCACCACCAACACAAGGGGCACAGGAGGGGCCACGAGGGTGCAAAGCCCAGGCGAGGAGAGGTCCAGGGCTAGTACCAGTAGAGGCACCAAGACAGGGGCCATTGGTATAGGTACAGGTTCCACCAGGTGGACAGAGACAGGGGCTAGCAAAGGACCTAGACATGGTGAGGGCAAAGCAAGATAGCCTCCATGCAGAGGTAGCCTAATTATAGGGGGTGGAATAGGTGCAACAGTCATGAGCGGGAAGCCTAGAGTAGGCTATGGTGGCCATACAGGCAGAGCTACAGGCTCATAGGGCTAGAGGAGATAGCACCCAAGAGGCCCTAGTGGCCCTACAGGCACAGGTAGATGCCAAAGAGTTTGTGAGCATGGAGGTCCAAGCAGATGTCAAGGAGTTGGTAGAGCTAGAGAGACTCTAAGGGGAGGTGGCCGCATTATGAGCCAAGTGAGCTACCCATCAGGTGCAGCTAGATGGATAGTGTAGGTAGAGGGACATAGAGAGATAGATTCTATAGCCTAGGGTGGCCCTCATAGTCATGTAGGAGGCCATCTCAACTAGATGAGAAGAGGCATGAGCCATACAAGAAGTGGCTTATTATAGATCATTGTATCATGAGGCTGTGCTTGCCAACCAGTGAACTAGATTTTGAGAGAGGTGCCAACTCATGGACCATAGGGGATAGAGCTAGAACAGAGCAGTCCATAGGACAATAGAGACCTCCCCGAGGGGGGGATATAGGGGGGGCTAGGTCCTTACAGCCAGTGGCCTGATTTTTTATAGTGATAAGTTTTTATAGATATGTGTAGATACAGTGAGTTTTTGATGATGCATTTGTACTACATGATTTTGTATATAGACTATACAGATATTATTTTTTGATATATACATGACATGATTCGATGGCCCTATGTGTATATTGATTATGTGATGCATATGATATCTATGATGTGGATATTGACGCTTGTGATGTAGGATGTGTGTGATGTGAGGTTTCCTAAGATGAGTACATATGTATATGATGCCTAACATGTGGATGATGTAGGTTTGCTGGTGATTATGAGATGTATGCATTGCTTTATTTTACATGCATGGATGCATTTGTGAAATGTTTTATGATGATAATGCCCCTAGATGCATGTGTTAACATGGATGTATGTAAATACATTAATGATGCAAACTAACTAAATGAACAAAATACTTAATGAACACTAATGAATGGAACCTAAATGTAGAATGAATGAATCTAATGAATAATTATTTGTCAAAAATTTGCATTCATAAAAACTAGCTAGCATAGCATACGAGGGGGGGAAATAAATAGAACCCTTGTCTCAAGCAAAGCTCAATGACACCCTATACTACATGAAACCTAACTACATGAAATCAAGAGATTTAGTTGTGTTTATATGAAAGAGCACACCTTAGTTTGATTTTGCAAATGAGTTTATGCATTATATGCTATAGAAGCATAAATGACATGACTTTTTTGTGTAGATTCGAGACTTTAGAACAATAGGTGTAGTTTACATAGTCATGATGGACCAAATGTCATATACACACTAGGTCTAGGTACACCCAAAGTCTTTTTAGGGATCTTTGGTAGAACATGTACTAACCTATTGCCCCTAGTGTGCAATGCATTAACATAACTTGAAACTGACAAATATGTAGTAAAGCTTCAAAAATAGATCATACCACAAACAACACGTGTAGTTAATGAGAGTCATTCAGGTATGACCAAATATGGAAGATCAAGGCACACCATTAATGGCTTCCACTAACACATAAAATGAAATTAACCAAAAAGAGACCTTATGACCAAGTAGTCATTCAATCCACAATTCCTTCCAAGTACCTTAGGTCTAGAAGTGAATGTCATAATGCTACCTATAGGAAGGATTCATCCTATGAAAGTTTTTTTTGTATGACATCAAGTATTGTAAATCGTTTATTTTTTTTTGGCGAATGCTATGAAAAGAACAAGTTTCTTGATCCTTAAGTCTCAAATGGTGATTTTGTTCAAGCCTTGTGTGGTCACTATTGTGAAAAATCTCAGTGTGATGGTATTCGAACAAACACTCGACAGAAAAATGCCTTGCAAACTAGAGGTCTTTCAAAAGATGGAGGTGAAGTGAAGCCTCGTAGACAAGAGGTCTTTGTTATTGGATGTATAAAAAACATAAGCTAGATAAGAATTTGCAGAAAGGAAATGGACTGGTGGAATGTAGTGAATGGAAATGAGCCTTATAGACAATTGATCAAAATGCTTTTTTCAAGAACTTTTTTCTTCTTTTTAGTCTTTTTTCAGGAACATTTTATGAATTCTTTTGGATTTTTCTGATTTTTCTAATTTTTTTGGATTTGTGCGGGACTATAAGAACACTGTAAAGGAACTGTAAAACTCAAGTATAGAACTGGTTGAGGTGTTGGATATTTATAGGCTCAGGGAGAGGATCTCCCTTTGGAGTGACAATTTGATATGCTCTAGAACCATATTTGGCTGTAATGATAAATAGACCAAACCAATTAGCCTCAAACTTTCATTTCTTTTCATGGTTCTAGAGATTCTTCATGTTATGCTGCAAAACTAAGTCACCCACCTCAAATTCTCGTGGCTTGAGTTTGTTGTGATCCTGAAGCTGAAGGCAATTTTGATACATGCGGAGGTGGTTTAGGGCATTAAGGTATCTCTCATCAAGGGGTTGTAGCTCTTGCAAGTGAGCAACTCTATATTCTTCTTCGGGCATAAGATTCTTGAGAGAGATTCTAAGGGAAGGGAGCTCAATTTCAATGGGTAAGATAGCCTCTAAACCATAAACAAAGGAAAATGGAGTGGCTCCTATGGGGGTATGGATGGAGGTAAAGTAGGCCCAAAGGGTGGGAGCAAGATGGAGGTGTCAATCACAGCCAGCTACATCAATGGTTTTCTTTAGGATTTTCAAAATGGTTTTATTAGTAGCTTTAGCTTTGCCATTGCCTTGGGGGTAGTATTTGGTGGAAAAATGCTAGGTGATTTCGAATTTCCTACACAATGTGGCAACTTCCTAATTTTTGAAAGGGGTTCCATTATTAGTAATAATATCTCGAGGTATACCAAAATGACAAATAATGTAGTTCAAGATGAACTTCAAAATTTGTTTTTCGGTGGTGTAGGTTAATGGAATAGCCTCAACCCACTTTGTGAAGTACTCAGTGTCAACAATAATATACTTGTGGCCATTTGAGGAATTTGGGTATACTTGACCAACAAGATTGAATCCCCAGTAGGAAAAGGGCCATGGAATGATGGTGGGTTGGAGGTCTTGGGTGAGAGCATGTATCAAATTGCCATGCTACTGACAAGGAACACATCTCTTTATAAAATGATATGCATTTGCTTCCATAGTAGGCCAATAATAACCCATTCTAAGAAGCTTTTTTGCTAATGTAAGGCCGCTAGAATGGGCACCACAAATCCCTTGGTGGACCTCTTCTAACATTGTTCTGGCTGCATCTGAATTGAGACATTGGAGGAGGGTTCCATCAAAATGTTTTAGAAAAAGTGTGTCACCTAGGATGGTATATTGAGCTGTGCGACAGATAAAGGTTTTTCTTTGATTTAGGGTGAGGGTTATGGAAATGGTTTTGTTACATAAATAGGCAAAAATGTTGGCATACCATAGAGACTCAGGACCAATAATCTCACACACCAACTCTAAATTAGTTTGCTCATAAGCAGGAGTAAAAAGATTCTCAACAAGAAAGTCACATTTAGTACTATATTATGGCATGGAAATCAGGGAGGCAATTGTAGCCATGGCATCTGCTGCTTTGTTATTAGCCCTTGGGATCTGTTGAAAAACTAGCTCTGTGAAATGTTGTTTGAGATCCTCAACTATCCTGTGATATGGCAACAACTTCTCATCCTTAGTGTGGTATTCATATGTAACTTGTTTAATGACCAATTGTGACTCTCCAAAGACAAGAAGGCTTTTGATATTCCATCTGATAGCTTGATGCAACCCTGTGACTAATCCTTCATACTCAACTATATTGTTTGTGCAAGGAAATGATATCTTATAAGACTTAAGAATGAGATCCCCTTGCGATGTAACAAACAAAACTCCTACCCCCAATCCCTTTTGTGTGAATGAACCATTAAAAAATAGTTTCCATGGTGTAGTCAGGGTGACAGTCATAATGGTGTCATCTGGAAAATCTGCTATTATGGGATGGTCTCCTAGAAGAGGAGCTTCAGCAAGTTTATCTACAATTACTTGTCCCTTAATGGCTTTGCATTTTTTATAAACAATGTTGAACTCACTCAAAATCAAGACCCATTTTGTAGCTCGACTAGTGAGGGAGGCTTTTGATAGCAAATTATTGAGTGGGTCTATCTTGGCAATGAGATGTGTAGTATGATAAAGCATATAATGGCATAGCTTCTATGTGAAAAAGACCACTACCAAACATGCCTACTCAATAGCAGTGTAGTTTAACTCATAGCCAACTAGTGTTTGGCTATGGTAGTATATAGCTTGCTCATTCCCATTGTCATCTAGTTGTGCCAAAAGTGCTCCTAAGGCAACTGAAGTGGCTGAAATGTATAGAACCAATGGTCATCTTGCAATTGGAGGGACTAGGACTAGAGGATTAGCCAAGTATGTCTTAATTTGTCCAAATTCTTTTTGGCATAGAAAATCCCACTCAAAATTGTTTCTTTTGTGAAGTAAATGCTGAAGTGGATGGACCTTATCTGCTAACTAGGCCACAAATCATCTGATGGACTATAAATTTCCTTGAAAACTATGGAGTTGTTTCAATGTGGTAAGTGAAGGCATTTCCTTGATGGATTTGACTTTAGTAGGATCTACCTCAATACCTCTTCTTGACACAATGTAGCCTAATAGCTTGCCTGATTTGACCCCAAACACACATTTCTTAGGATTTAGGTGCACTTTATATTTATCCAATCTCTCAAAAATGGTGGTGAGTACATCAATGTGGGACTCAGGTGTCTTTGATTTTCCTAGGATGTCATCAACATAGTCCTCCATTATGACATGTAAAAGATCATGAAATATTGTAGTCATTGCACATTGATAAGTGGCGCCAGCATTCTTCAAGCCAAAAGGCATGACTTGATAACAAAAGGTTCCCCATGGGGTGGTAAATGCCATTTTATGTCGATCTTTTTCTATAATTTTGATTTAATTATAACTAGAGAAACCATCCGTCAAAGACAACATCTCATGTCCACCAGTCAAATCCACTATGATGTCTATGTTAGGAAGTGGAAAATCATCCTTAGGACATGCAAGGTTTAAATCTAAAAAATCTAAACACACATGGATGCCCCTAGATGCTTTCCCTATAGGAACAATGTTCGAGACCCACTCAGGATAATTAATAGGGCGGATGACTTTTGCTTCTAACATTTTCTGCAACTTTGCTTTGACTAAAAGTGCTACCTTAGGATACATCTTGCACAACTTTTGTTTCACTGGTTTGATCTTGGGATCTATTGTCAAGTGATGCACAACCAAATCTATGTCTAAACCAAGCATATTTGTATAGGTCCATGCAAAATTGATCTTACCCTTTCTCAAGAATTTAGTCATTGCATTTTTCTCTTAAAGACTTAGGGTAGCTACAATGTAGGTGATTTGTGGATTATCCTCTATACCCAAGTTGATTGGAATTGTGTCCTCATTCAAAATAGATGACTTTTCTGGTGGTAAAGATCTGAATGGCAAGTCAATCTCTCCCTCTTCTAGTGCCTCTAGGTAGTTTTCACTAGAAGATGCATCCTTTATTTTATCTTTTTCTTCATCCAAAAGTGCCCTAGAAGAGTTTTCACTAGAGGATGTTTCTTTTATTTTTCTATTTTTATTTTCTTTTTCACTTTTGCGACTAAGAGAGTTGACTTGGCTACCAAAGTAGGCTTCCTCATTGTATTGGATCTCATATTTTTAATCTTGGAGATTCTTAAGGCCGAAGAGTGCCATCACTACCTCATCAGACTTACAGATATCAAGAGCTGGTGGTGTGTCCTGAAGGTCCCAATCTATCATGTCAGGGTTAGTGAGAGGTAGGTCAATGGATGAAAGGTAAACTATGGTAATGGCATGGACATAGGTATCTAGGTCATCTTCAATGTATTAGAAGGGTATTTCAAAGAATTCCTCCTCGTTAGTCTCAGAATCAGATTCAACCATACAATAGTTGTCAGCAAAGGATACCTTAGGTTTAATGGAGCCCAAACCATGTCCTTTAGGATAGCTATTAGCCTTTAGGGGTTTCCTAATTCCATCTTCTTTAGGTCCAAGGTCTATACCATGATATCTCATGTTTTTGATAATGGGAGGGGCCTTAACATACTTATCCTTTGGAAATTCCACAGGTTCATATTTTCCATCATAGTATAGCCAATCTAGGATATTAGATTCCATGTGCTCATCACTAAGTGAACCCCAATATTCAAATGTAGTCTTGTTGATATGCATATTCTCTTTATTGGTAGGAGGTGGTAATTATGAAGGTTTGCCAAAGGAATAGGGGGAGAGTGGTAGTTGTCCAACAGACAAGGCATTTTCAAACTTATACTCTCCCATTCCTAAATTGGTAAAAGTAACCTTCTTCCTTGTAGTATTGACCTTAGTATCTTCAACCTTTTATTTTACTTTGCAGGAATTGGAATCATTATTGGTTAACTCTAGCACTATTGTGGAAGGCGATTCTATTATTGTGAGAGGCTTAGGTATAACTTTGGAAAGCTCACTGATTGGAAAAAAAATTGTTGGTGCACCTTCCAATCTTTTACAAAAGGAAAAAGGTGTGGGATCTCTTGGAATTATGACCTCTCTTCCTTGGTGAGGAAATTTCAAGCATTGATGATACGTATATGGAACAACCTTTAGTGTATGTATCCAAGGTCGGCCAAGCAAAATGTTATATGGTAAATCCAAGTCTAGGACATGGCATTTAGTATTTATGATGATTGTTCCAACCTTTAGTGGCAACATGATAACTCCTTTTGATTCTCTTTCATTTTCATCATAGGCTTTGATTGTTATCCTTTTATTGACATCTAGGAGGTCTTCTGGAAGTCCCAAAAAATGAATCATCTTCAATGTACATAGGTTCAAACCGGATCCATTATCTATAAGGATACTTTTAATCTTATGTTGCTGTATAAGGACTTCAATGTGGAGTGAAAAATTATGGTGGGGATCAGGACCTTGGAAATCTTTATCTGTGAAGAAAAGTTGTTGTTGTGTGGCAAGGTTTCCAATCATGGTAGTAAATTGGGAGGCATTGATGTTTTTAGGAACATGAGATTTTAAAAGAGCCTTCTCCAAAATTTCCTTGTGGATGGGTGATGTGGTGAGGAGCTCAAGAATGGATATTTGTGTAGGAGTCTTACCTAACTGGGACAACACATCATAGTGAGAAGTGGGCCTTTGTGAAGTGGATGGCACAGTAGGCACATGTGGAACTGATGGATTAGTGTAATTGGGAGTGGCAGCTTGCAAAGTAAGTCTTCCCCATCAAGTGGTTGCATCACAATCGGCTACTTTTAGGACAAGGGTATTCACATGAGTGTATACCTCTTCAATGTGACCACACATGGAGTCAAATCCACCTATATCATTGGTTTCTATTTTACCACACAGGGAGTCAAACCTCAATATGTGGTTAGTCGAATAGTCATAAGGTAAGGCATTTGATGTGGAAGCTTGATTTGCATTGTTCGTATTGTTATTTCCATTATTGTGATTAGGAAATGGTTTTTGAAATATCTTTAGCTTAGCATTTTTAGAGAATGGTCCTCCTTCTACCTCAATTTCTCCATCATCGACAAGATTTTGGATGAAGACTTTGAGTTTTATACACTTGTTTGTGTCATGTCCTTTGATGTGGTGGTATTTTCAATATTCATTTTCCCTATACCATTTTGATTTGGGTTGATTCTCATCAAAGGGCCACATGTTGGGAAATACCATTAGATTGTGATCCGTTAGTTTTTGGAATATGGCTTCCAAGGGTTCATGAAAGTTAGTGAACACGCTATTGCAATCATAGTCTTGGTTGTAATTGATGTTGGTATTGTTATTGTTGTGAGGGAAAAACTATGTTTGATTACGAGATTGCTAATTGTTTTGATTTTGATTATCACAGTTTGAACTATTGTTGTTTCGATTATGATAGTTGTTGTTGTTTCCTCCTTGAAGGTTTTGCACATTTTAAACATCAATGACACCATCATGTGTGACACCTTTGTTCTTGGACCAAAATTTGAGTTTGTTGTTGTTGTTTGTGTCATTGTTTGAGGATGATGAGCTATAATGTTTGATAACACCTTTGTCTAAAAGCCCATTTTCAATGCTTTTGCCTCTCTTGACTAATGTAGTGAAATATTTAGGGCTAGCCATCTTCATGTGAAAGGACATCTTTCATATCAAGTTTTTGATAAATATATCCACAAGGTGTGAATCCTCAATTTTGTAGGGCATGCAGTTAGCAAGATGTCTCCACCATTATCGAAAGTTGGAAAATGTTTCACTATTTTGTTGTTTTGTGTTGCACAAATCACTTAATGAGGCATGATGTTCAACGTTGTAAGAGTATTGTGCCACAAAATTTGCTGTTAAATCATTGAAAGAGGTAATGGAACCCTTGGGTAAGTTAATTAGCCACTCTAGTGTGAGGCCCCCAAGACTTTGTGTGAAGAGCCTCTTAAGATAATCTTCATTATAGGCTACTTCTTGACACAAAATTGAGAATTCCTTGAGATGTGTGATAGGACATGTTTCTACTGTGTATTTGTCAAATTTAGGAATCTCAAAGTTTGGTTGGTGGTGTCATGCTAATGGATTTAACAAATGGGAAGGGACAAATTTCCTCAAAAGGGAAATCCTTCTCCACTTTGTTGGTCATGGAATGCACCAAGTTTCAAAGATTTTGTAATTGTTGGGCTAAATCTTGGTTTTGTTGCACTTGTGGTTGTTGAGAATTTTCAATCCCACCTCCCAAGCTATAGGGAGGTCCAAACATATTATAGGGTGGTGGGAGTGCTCCACTCTGGCCAATGTATTGGTATGCAATCACTGGTATTGGCGCATATGTTTTTACCATACTTGTTAGAATTTGCGAATAAGTAGAATACATTGGTTGTGTTGGAACTGCCATCTGTTGAGTAGATATTTGCCCGATGTTTAAGCATCCCACAGTTGGGCCTGTTAAGGTGGATTTTAGAATACTAGTAGGCATAGTAGTGTTGGGTATGGCACTAATGATTTGTTGGATATGTTCTGCACTTAATTGGAATGTTGGTTGGGTGGTGCCACTTGATGTAGATGTAGCACTAGTTTTCACTATTGGACCTTGACTAGATGCTTGAGTTGTGTTTGGAAATATAGGAGCACCACCTTTTGTAATCTATCTAAAAAAAGTGGTCTCACCAAAGCTTGTAGGGACATTAACACCATCTTTAACCAAGTTTATGAAAATCTCAGTTTTGTTTGCCCTAATAGATTTCTCCATCGAATGTTCAGACATAATTAGGGACATTGTTGTTGTCAATAGGGTTTTCTTCTTGGTATACTTCCTCATCGCATTTCCTAAAGTTGTGTTGTGGAAAGGATCTTTTAGTTCTTGTGTGAATTTTAAGCTAGGCATGCCAAAGTTTGAACTAGAGGGAAATCCTCCCCCTAATGATGTTACATGTGGAGGGAAAGGATTCTCCATCTCCTTTTGTCTTAATGAGTCCAACAAATGAGACATGGGATTAAATGTGAATATGTCAGATTATGTATGTACCATATAATAGTGACCAAACCAATGGGTGGAAGACTATGAAAGAAAGAGGGGAATGTGGAAGAGAACTATTGAACCTTGCACAATGAAAGGGGTCAACAACCTAAATGTAAACAAAAGACCTTGGTTTAGAAAACAAAGTGTGATTACTCACTATTGGTGATGGACTTGTGATCCCAAATAAGTGATAGGTGTTTGTTTGTGGATAAAGTTCTAGTGTTGTGATCTTAGAAGGTGTTCTTATGCCAAAGTCTTTAGGTTCAAATGATCAAGTTCTCTAGAGGAAATTTGAAAATGGTAGACTAGAAGTGTGGAAAAAGAAAATGATATGTGGAAAATGCAGGTGTAGTGGTCACTTATACGGTTAACTCAATCCTCACTCATTGGGAACAAAAAGCTGGGGTTTACTCCTAGGAAGGTAGACCAATTTCAAAGTTTTGCATTATACTCAATTCTATCGTAGCGGTCTTTTTTAGCTTGTTCTTTTTGAAGGTCTTTGATAGCATATCAAAATTTTTTGCCACCATGTGCTAGGTTATTCCTTTCCTTGTAAACAAATGGTTTGGACAATTTCACCTTCTTATGTTTGCAGGAATAAAACAAGACTCAGTTTCAAGCACAAACCAGACTCAACCAATTTCAAATACTAGACCAATATAAGACTTTTGAAAATAACCACTATTTCTCTCATTTAAGTTTAGCTCACAATTTTTCTCATTTTGCACTTGTTTGATGTTTGGTATTGGCTTTGAATGTTTAAACAAACAGGCACACATAACATGCCAACAATCCTAATAAGGCTGTAACTAGGATATACAAGGCTTATCTAAAGGGAATCCTCGATATACGCAAGGTATCTGAGGCCAAAATCTATAGATGAAAGAAAATAATACCATATAGCCAGGGGGAGATGGTAACCCAAATCTCCTCCTTCGCTTCCCGAAGGTATAAAGTTCTTTGGGGTTTAGCCAAGAGTGACAAGATTTTACTTCCAAGAGAGGTGTCTTTTGATTCACCTCTCAATATTTATACTATGGTAGAATGCTGGAGTTGAAGTCATCCCAAGGGGTGATGAAATCCCTAAGAAAGAGTCCTAAAAAAGAAAAACAAGACCACTTATTTCTTGTGCACCCAAGATCACTTGAAGGTGCGAGGGGAGAGAATACATAAGTGGCCTTGGAGTTTAAAAGACACACATTCTTTCCCAATGAAACTTTAGGTTTTGTAATGTACTTGAAGATGCACGTGTTTAAGTCATACAATGTTCTTTCCAACTTGAAATCACCATCAACATAAATAAAAACACAGATTCACCAACAAGAAAGTAAATTGAGCATGTGCATAAACAAAATGCTAAAAAATGAAATTAATTTCCTTTAAGGAATTCAAGAGTATGTGAATTCATTTTAAGTACCAAGCTCAGATTTTTGCTATCCTAAACATGCATGTCCATTCCCTTAAGGAATTCAAGAGTGTATGAGTTTATTTTAAGCACCAATTTCAAATGTTTTCTACCCTAAACATACATTCCAATGAAAAGATGATTGATTCCTTAAGGGCATTCAAGATTGAGTTTTCTACCTAAACATCCATTCCAATGAAATATGAGTAAATTCCTTTAAGGCATTCAAGATTAGATGAAAAATTTTCCTTTAGGCACTCAATAGTGTGTTTGGAGATTACTCATTAGTTTTCAACATTCATTCAAAGGACAAATGATTATAACATGCAAGTTAATTAACCTTTAGTCCTAAAGTGATAAAAATCACTATAGTTTTTGTCAATGATAAAAATCACTATTGGTTTGCTTTAAGTCTTTCAAGGTCTATTTCCTATAGGAAAATTCGTTAGCAATCCTTGCAAACCACCAGTTCGCAAATAATAATGTTTCAAAGTTTAACAATTCTATCAAAAGGTGTAGATGATAGAACACAGGCACAGATGACAGAATACTAAGATGCCAAAATGTGCAAATGTCAAAACTCACAGACACTAAATTACAAAGATGACAGAAGGCACAAAGGTACAATTGGAAGACTAATGTTCTTGACAAGTGCATACGATAGATTAAAGATCAGAGACACTAGAAACATAGATGACAAAGTATAGCCAACACGAAATGTAGACAATAGATGGAAAATTGTAGATGACAGAATACTATGCATAGACAACAGATTGATTTTTGAAAATTTAAAACCCACCCCCAATGCAGAAGACAAAATAATCTACGTAGATGCTAGAAATATGTCCCTAAATGCAATGTGACTAAATGACACATAGACACTGAAATGCATAGACGCTAGTCTGTGGAGATGATAGAACGCAGATGACATTGTGTTCGACGCAAATGACACTATGAGATTTTTTGCAATGGACTGCAAATTTTTGATAGATTTTTGAGATGAAAATAGGAATGTGGGTCCCACCAGGCATGCCAACATGTATGCTAGAAGAAGTTACCTGTTGGGAGCATGAATTAACAAAAAAACATTAGTTTAAATCACATATGCATCAAGTACTTATCAAAATATAAAAACTAACTAATGCTTGCTTGAGTTTTGAAACTCACAACAATCAACAAACCAAATCCTCAAGCAACCTCAAACAACTCAGCAAAGGCACCCATAAGAGGCCTTGTTGGTGTGTTAAGATTGGAGGTATGTTTGGTGTGCTCTCCAAAACACAATTATGTGATTGAATCTCTTGAATGGTGAATGTGCAAATGTGAGTGATGAAACTATGAACCTATGCTATATGAAATGAAGAACACCTCAAACAATGACTATGGAAGAAGCCATGTTTGAAGGCATTTAAGGATGGAGATATGAAATGAAACAAAAGAAACTAAATTAATGTGCAAGCTACACTAACATCCAAGTGAAATGAAGATGCAAATGTATAAGCAAACTAGACTAATAATTCAAATACAATCTAAAAACCAGCTACCAAGAGTTCGTATGCAACCTAGAAATCACTATGAAAGCTCTACTATGAAAACTCAAAACTCAAACTAGCATGATAAAAATGAAATTATGGAAGATGAAAATGCTTGAAACAAGGGCTCTATTTATAGGCTTGAGAGAGACCCTGGGTGAGGTGGCATCTATGTGGCATCCACATAGTGCCACAAGGAGACACATAAGCAAGCCATGCAAGTGGTCAACATTCAAATTTTGCTCACACATGTGTGAGAAAACTTGGAGAGTAGAGTAGGGGACAAAGCTTGCAAGAGGGAGTGGTCTCACACATGTGTGAGCACACACTTAGGCTTAAGGAGGGATTAGCAAGATGATTAAGGTAATTAAGTTGGATTAAATGGTGGATAGGCTTAGGAGGATGAAAGTGATGGGTGTAGGCTAGGCTTTAGGAAAGGTTTAAGATTAAATTAAATAAGATTTAATTTAATCATAGGTTTAGAGGAATTAATGAGGTGGATGGATTTAAATAAATAGAATTTATTTAAAAAGAGAATTTATAGAGGATCATGTATTAAATAAATTAACACATTAAGGGTGGAGGTATTTAAATTAAATTTAAATACCTTAGGAAAGTGAACCTACTTAATCAAATAAATTTAATTAAATAGGTAGAAGAACATGACAAATATAATTAATTAATTAATAATTAATTATAATGTCAAGGGAAATATTAAATAAATAAATATAGTCTTTAGGATGATTTTAAGCATCTATAGTATGAAAATCTCAAAGAATATATACATCATGAATAAATACATCATTTGATAAGATCTTTGATAATAAAATATAGTATAATAGAATATAACCATCCATCAGAAACACAAGATCAGAATGAATGGAATCAACTGCATAAGTACATCCAGCCACACCATCCAATTGTTAGATCTCAATGGTATAAGAAACACTACCACTTGACCTTGTGAAACCTAAATGACCCACTCCAACCATCCTGAGGAGATAATCTCAAGTCCCATATGTATATCAATTCCAAAAATCAAAACCAACATCTAGGTCTAGGAAAACCTAATAACAATCTATCTCATAGGTACCTAGACACAAATGACATCTAAACCAAGAGGAAACAAAGAAATGTAGAAAATCTACAATTTAAGTGGGCAAGTGTCATCACATGAGCCAACTCTAAGGTTACCCTAGAAACCTCTCTATACTCTAGCTCCTTAGTGTCTCTATGTGACAATCAGTATCCTTTTGTATAGTCAAGGTATACTAATGAGGCAAGGTCATAACCAAACATCCTTTCTACTCCCATTTGAGCCTGTACTAGCACTAAAGGCATGGGAAAGGTAAAATAATGACTCTTATTAATTCATTTTTAATCCATTTAATAAATTTTTATCACTTATTACAACAACTTACAATGGGTTACCTAGGTAGCCTCTTTAGGGCTCTGACCTCCATTGCAAGCCACTTCCCAACATACACACAGACAACTTACCCTAAGATCATAAGAAACATAATTCATAAACTCACAATTTTTACCTCAGTCCTTTATAAGCACCTAAAATAAATCACAATGTTCACCCCAGTACTATGCAAGCAACTGAAAAGCACCTATAGATAATTCACAATATCCATCTCACTCCTATGCAAGCAATTGGAAAACACTAAAGATAACCAATAAAAAACTCAAGGGTTACAAAAAGAAAATCACAATAATCACCTTAGTTCTATACAAGTAACTAATCAAAACTCATCATAGAAATACATGAATACATCATAATGATCGAGTATAAAAGATCGTGACCAAAATATACATAACATCATCATAGAACAAAACTCCCCAAGACTTTGGTAAAACATTCTGAATGGTCAACATACTAATTCAAACATGAACCCAAACATGAAATACAACATACATCTCATCAAGTATTTTCATAGTTCATTTGGTTTTAAAATCACAAAGGTTCACTTTAGAAAGAGGGTTCTAGTCTTGTTGTCGTCAAGTGTGCTTTCTATTTGAGTCTTCTCGAGTTCATAAATATAATAAAATTTCTTTTGTATACAAATATATCTATATATATATATATATATATATATATATATATATATATATAAACACTAATTCTAAGTTAAGGAGCTCCCAAAGAAAAGAACCAGGAAGAAAAACTTCATTCATAGCCCCATCAATAAGAAAAAAATAGAGAAAATGAAAGGCTATCAAACCAGGTTATAATATTCCAGGAATGATACCTCCAATTTAAAATAGATAGAAGAAAAGAGATAGGAAACCTAAAATTGCTATCTAAATATTATATACAAATGATCACATAATCACTTTTGATCATACTTTAGCATTAAAGCATAGTATATTAAAAAATGAAACCATAAAACTGTTGGGGAGATGTTGCAAAAAAAATGATATCCTTTGTCCAAGTCCATCTACTATATCATCTACTGAAATAAACTCCATGCTACAACATGTGCAAATCAAATAGAAAAAAGTCACATAGACAAGAAGTAGACCATAACAACTCATCTTATTCCTTCATAACTCCTATTATAGGATCATAATTTCCAAGCTCAAGGGTAAGATCAGGGATGAAACTAGGAGTAGATACCAGTGGGGATATGGGTGCCTAGGAAGAGTCATGTTCCAATAGATCTAATATGGAAAAAAACAACTTGATGCACATTATTAACACAACTTTTAGGGAAGTGATCACCAACTACTGCAAAGTAGCCTTAAATTTTGAAAAGATTGCCTCTTTAGAGCCTTTTTGATAATCTCAAAAACCACATAAACACCATGGTTATTGAGAAGTGCATGATGATGAAATAAACTACCAATGAGAGCAGCACCACTCCAAAGATCATACTTCTAGCAAACTTTAGCAAGCTTACCTCCTTGCAAGAAATTAGGTTTGATAAATCTAGAACTATCAACTCTGGATGAAATGGAGATTGCAATAGGTTGAGGATATTTGACAAGAAAATTGACAAAATCTGAGAGGGATAAATTAATCTTTTCCCTAGAGAAAAAATAATATCATGTCCAATAATTCTCTTTATTCCTCTTCAAATATGTGGACGCTCTCAGTAAAAGATAGTTTCTAACATGTCATTTTTAATACAACCTATTGTGGTTCCATAATGCACACCCCATTTTTGATGGAAATGAGGATTCCCTACTTTATATTTTTGGCTTTTTTAGGGCCCTAGTCTATGGTCTGAGTCATTTTGAGGTCTCACTTAGTCCCCTAGTTCATGTCTAGGTCCTGACAGAGAAATCCAGAGTTCAAGAAATTTTTTTTTTTGGAGGAACAAGTCATTGAGAATTTTGTTGCACCAGGCACACCTCCTTAGGTGCGTTAGTATGCCAAAGATGGAGATGGGATTTTTGTGCATTATAGCTATGCAGTTGCACACCTACGCACTTGCAACGAATATCATCAACAAAAAACTATTAATAAGAAGGGGGGATCCTTTCCCTCCTTACTTTGTCTTTCCTTGCATATTATCTTCACTTCCCCTTGCACCAACCTCTAACCACAGCTCCACAGTGATAGATGTGCAAAAAGACAAAAGAGTAAAAACTTAATAAATTAATGCAAGATTGGGTGCACATCAACAACTTTCTCGGGTGTGTTGATGCACACCCAACCTTGTTCAGAACAAGACAAACTAAAAAACTAAAAAACTTAGAACATTTAAAAAAAACAAAATAATTTAGGTGTGCAGCAGTGCACTTGGTTAGGTGCACTAATGCTCACCTAAATTATTTTTGCTCAACACAAGCTTTTATGGGTTGCACATTAGGACATCCCATGAGGTGTGGTAATACACAACACTAATGAAACTTATAAAACTTGGTATGCTAATTTTGCATTCTAGGTTTTAAATTGGATTTTAGATGGTTTTCTAAGTAATTAGGTTTTAGGTTTTTATACGAGTTAGTTTTAGGGTGTTATTAACCCATTATTCTTCAATTCTAGACTAATGGATGTACTTTTTTTGCAGATACAATGGCATCCTCATCATCTTCCCTTGGCGAGAAAATGGTTGTAATGCCCCGCCAAGGGATCCAAAGAATTAATCTAAATTTTCACTAAGTTTGCCAAACAATTTTTTTTATAACATGAAAGTAACACTATTCACAACATACATCTAGTAACAAAAGCATTAGCATCAATTCAACTAAAAGTAAACATAACATAACATAACAGATTACATTCTTTAAGGATCCCTTAATGTTGAATCACATCTAATCATAACTATTTATGTTTCCATCTAAGTACTACATCCACATAAAATAATAATGAAAAGTCCAATGTTCTTAAATTACATTTTCGATTGCTCAATCATCCTCTGTACATGTCATAGGGTATGAAAAGGCTAAAAAGAATAAACATCCATGTAAATAAAGTACATCATCATACTAACTCTAATCCATGATGAAATGACATAATGAAACCACATGTTATACATGATACATCATCACAAAAGATATAAACATCCATCATAAAAGATAACCATACATCACAAATATAAATAACTAAGTGCACGACTCCTCCCAATCGTAAATAGCATCGTTAGACCATCATGGGCCCTAGCCATCCCTCCGTGTGTAACATTCCAAATCATCGAAGAGATCATCAGTATTAACATAGTAGGAATGTAACACCTAAATCATACTACATAAAGAAACATAAGATAACATCATCTAACATATGTAAATCATCAATATAAGAAACATACCAGTAAATACATCCAACATAGGGTATATCATCTTATCATAATGATCCAAGAACATAATGAAGATAAATACCAACCAAGAATGCTCCAGCCACGGTGTCTCAGATGGATCTCAAATGATAAGAGTGGAAAAACACTACCACCCAACTGTGTGGAACCTAAGTAGTCCACTCCCACTGTGCTGAGGAGATAATCTCAAGTCCCAAACATGGTATCGAATCACATAACAAAAGTACTCTCTAAGTCTAGGAATCCTAAAAGTATACTAACTCAAAGGTTCCAATCACAAAACTGACATCTAATTCCCACAGGCACACAATGACATGTAGGAAACCTACTATGGAAGCAAACCCTGGTAGTTAGCTAAACTTCACGGGTCCCTACTGATCCTCATGCGGCCACTAGTATCCTCTCATACTGACGAGGCATACTATAGAATACAAGGTCACAACCAAGCATTCTCTCTACTCCCATCCTAGTCTGTACAAGCACTCGAGGCATGGGTGAGAACAAAAACAATTATCTTTTTAGGTTCATTTAATCCCCATTTAGTGTGTAAATGTTATCACTTATTAACCAAACTTACAATGAGTTACCCTGATAGCCACTTAGGGCCCCAACCCCCATTGCAAGCCACTTCCCGACACTACAAGTAGATAACCTACCCTAAGCTCATGGAATCATAAAATCACCCTAGTCCTATACAACTGACTGGAAAGAAACACCAAAAGATAATCCACAATAAGAATCATCAAATATCCACAATAAAAGCATCAAATCTCCATGAGCATCTGAAAAGCATCCATAAAAAATCATGACCACAATAGTTCTCTATTGGCAACTGAAGGTATCACTGATAATCAAAAGTATCCATTGGTTCTCAATAACGAAAATATATCTCAAAATCATACTGATCGAAGACTCCAAAATGGTTGAGTCAAAACATGTCACAACATGACATCATCAAGAAATAAATCAACATTTCAGTCCCATCATGGTGACCAAAAAATAATTCAAGGATAACTGATCGATGACTCAAAAATGATTAGTTCAGGTGTCTCATACAAATGCATCTCAGCTTCACACATGAAGACTGAAAAGCAATAACAATCAGTAAATACAAACATTTCATAGAGCATATGATCACATTACCATGTTTGGGTTTAGAAAGATCGAGACCAAATAAGATCAACATGCCATCACATCTCATAACCCCCGAGCCTCTAGTAACAACCTAAGACTAGTCAACACTAGTCAACCCAAAAATCCAAAATAAAAAGCATAGAGAAAACACAATGCAAACACATGTTTTGGTTTACTAAAATCACATGGATGAATTAAGTTTAGAGGTTTCCAGTTTTCATTTGCAAGTATACTTTCAAGAGTATAAGATTTATCATTTGACCTACAAGTCAACCCATTTGT